>JAMJFZ010001131.1:25352500-25480000 GCA_026225945.1 Cricetomys ansorgei | reverse complement strand
CCGAGAGGTTCCGGGAGCGGCCGGGAGGCGTTGCCCGCACCCGCAGCAGCGCCGCCCCGGGGGCTCTCCACCCGCGGTTGGGCGGGGGCATTGCTCCAGGAGCTCGGGAGGGCGGGGCAAGGGGCGGATCCCCAACGCCCGGAGCTT
Source organism: Cricetomys ansorgei (assembly GCA_026225945.1). Lineage (NCBI taxonomy): Eukaryota > Metazoa > Chordata > Mammalia > Rodentia > Nesomyidae > Cricetomys > Cricetomys ansorgei. The sequence continues at coordinate 25,479,853 of JAMJFZ010001131.1, read as the reverse complement.
CAAATGCGGCGCCCAGGGCGGGACCCCGCCTGTCCAGTCCCGCGGCCCCGCGACCTGCTCTGTCGCCCCGCCGCCCGCAGCCATGGCTAAGCCCCTGACCGACCAGGAGAAGCGACGGCAGATCAGCATCCGCGGCATCGTGGGCGTGGAGAACGTGGCCGAGCTGAAGAAGGGCTTCAACCGGCACCTGCACTTCACGCTGGTCAAGGACCGCAACGTGGCCACCCCCCGCGACTACTTCTTCGCCTTGGCACACACGGTGCGCGACCACCTGGTGGGGCGCTGGATCCGCACGCAGCAGTACTACTACGACAAGTGCCCCAAGGTACCCCGGGGAAGGGCACTTGATCTCTCCCCGCACCCTGTCCTCTTCCCCAGGTCTAGTCTGGCATCAGGGCGCAGGCTCGGCCATCCCTCCCACCTCCCCGGCAGCCCTGCGCCACCCGCTGTGCTGCGACATCCGGAGACCTGCGGGTGGCGAGAGCCCAGGCCTCCCTTGCCCGAGAACTTTGCAAACTTCATGGAGTGCTTATTCAGCGCTTAACAAGGGGGACCGGGTACCTCCTAGGCAATGTACCAGGCGCGGTTCCAGGCACCTGACAGTCCAGTCAGGGGTAGTGGCGGACGTACAAAAGCCCCTGCCTTGGAGAACCCAGCTTAATGTTTAGGGAAGGGAGAGGGAAGTGTAGAGTTCCTCTAATAGTGACCCGGCCCAGGCGACAGGGCTGGCCAGACTAACTGTAAGCGGGATGGGGGAAGCAGGGTGGTAGTGGCACACTCTAGAGAGGGGGGTGATGTGGGGGGTCCAGGCCCCAGAGTGAAAGCTGTAGTTTCTGAACTTTCTGATTCCTGCAGGCCGGGCCAAACCTGAGAGTCACCTCCCGGTACTCTCTGAAAACACTATCCTCCCTCCCAGAGGACTACCCCAGAGAAGTGAGGAGTTCCTGAGGGTGGTGGACTTGTAGAGGGAGGAACACCATCCCATCATGACCTATCCGTGTAGAGAGAACCAGAGCTAGTGTGAAAGATTAGGGAGGGGGGAGCGGTGCTCTGCACACATAGAAGACACAGCCTTAGGAAGGACGGGAATGGTTTGGGAGGGGAAACTGGAAAAGCTGGCTATGGAGTTATGTTGGAAAAGGTGGAAGCATCCGGGAGGCAATGGGAAATACGTGTATGTGTGTGTGTGTGTGTGTGTGTGTGTGAGAGAGAGAGAGAGAGAGAGAGAGAGAGAGAGAGAGAGACTTATTAGGCATTTTAAATATATAAAAACATCGAGAAAAAAATATCTGTACCATTTGTGGCTAAGAATTACAGGGATTTCTAAGACAGAAATAAGCTCCCATAATAAGATACCGCGGTTGCAAAGATGTTTTCAAAGGGAAAGTCACCCTTTCCCCAAGGAGCCTAGCCAACTGCTACCCAAACAGAACAGCTGTTTAACGTAGCCCTCCAAATCTAAGCATGTGCTTAGAAAACACTGAATGTTACTGTACCTTTTTATCAGCACAAAATGCTGCACCTTTCATGAAAATTTTTGAGGGCTGAAGCTGGGCGGTGGTGGTGCACGCCTTTAATCCCAGCACTTGGGAGGCAGAGGCAGGTGGGTCTCTGTGAGTTGAGGCCAGCTTGGTCTACAAAGTGAGTTCTAGGACAGCCAGAGTTTCAACAGAGAAACCTGTCTTGAAAAACAAAAAAAAAATTTAGGGCTGGTACAGGACTTGCCTGAGTTAGAGCATATTTCAGAAATGCACGCATGCACCAAGCACCGCATTGAGCATCATAGCACGGAGAGCTTTGTCTTTCTCCTCCAGTGGTAATGGTCCTGTTCTCCTGCCTGTTTCTCCTGTGAGTTTCTTTCCTATGCAAACGCAGAGCAGGCCAGACAGGGTTACACTGCAGGACAGTGATGAACATGTTGCATAACTTCTTAGAAGAGCTTGGAAATTCTTAAAAATTCATTTCATGCGGGTTCATAGTGTTTCCTCCGTGACAGTCTGTGGAAGCAGGGTGGCTCCAGTCCTCACAGAGTACTTAGGGAAAGCAGAATGTGCCCACAGGTCGCCAAGTTCAGCCCTCTAGCTGTGGCCCTTGTGTCAGCAGGCCGCAGCCTCTTCCTGTCCCCCAAACTCAGCATGCAGAAACTCAAATCACATTCCTTGCAATCCTGAACTGACCACTGTTTTTGTTTTTTTGGGGGTGTTTTTTTTAATGGCCTCTTGTCACCTCCCACTTTGGGCTCACTTTTAACTTTTATATTCCCCATTCAGACTTTTGCAGTTCCTCTCCAAACTTCCCGCTGTCTTCCAGTCTCACTTCCTGCCTAGCCGCTCTAAAGGTCTGTAATAGTGGCTTCTCAGCTGTGATCTCACTTTCTCTGAAGCAGTAAACTGGCAGCTCGAGGCTGCCCTTGGCTAGCAGACACACATTGCTTGGCTGGGGCCCTGCCCCTGGGTGGTTTAATTGCATGGCTTTGGGCTAGCCTCTGGGTAGTTTAATTACATGGCTTTGGGCTAGCTAGCCTCAGTAGTTTCATTCCATGGCTTTGGGCTACAATCCTGCATGCTTCAGTGTTTCCTGCTGTTTTAGGTAACTTCAGTGACACCTTTACTTTCTCTGTCACCTCCCAGGGGCACTGTTTGCAATCCCACTGCAATCTAGGCCTGTGTCCAGCGGAGCTTCATAAAGCAATCCGTCTTGACTCTGTTAAGGTTAGCTCCAGAGTCTGACATAATCCTTTCCCCACCATCTCCTTCCAGAGGAACCTGCCCTTCCACCCTATCTGCTGTCACCTTGCCTGCACCTACCTTCCTCTCCTACTCTCCTACTAAACTGTTCTTTACTTCTGGGCCTCTGCCCACCTTCTCCCCTCCACCTGCAGTTCCCTTCCCAATACAGGTCTCTAGGTACCACACCTGCCCACACTGAAAGTCTCAGGAATGTGTGTTTCAAGCACCTGACAGTAAACCCAGTCAGAAGTACCCAGGTCCTCGGGTTAGAGCTGGAAACAATTTTAAAACTATTTTTAACACATGGATATTTTTTTGTAACATCATTATTCTATTTCTGCAAAGCTTTTGTAACTGTGCACTTCTGTATAAAATGGGTACAATATTAGGAATTGTTTGGGAATATAATTTACAAGGTAAATGAAAATATTCAAATATTTTATCATTGGAAATGTGTAATAAAAGTCCATAGGACATTAAGGGAGCGAAGGTCTATTTTTCAAGGTCTTACACATTCTCAAATATAAAGTGTATTTTCCCTCAAAATAATATTACTTGTAAGAAAAATAGGAAATCGTCTATAATTCCTGCCCCTAAAAAGTCTGCCATATACAAAGACAATCTACCAAACTTCTCTGGAACTAGAAATATCTTAAATATTCTTGAGATGTTATGCTAATGGATCTCAAGTCCATGCTTTGAAATTAGAAGGGATATCAAGAAACTTAACACAAGTATCATAATTATAGGGGTAGGACTTCACAATTGCAAGTCTGGGGTTTGGAGATATGTACAAATAAGCTTTGTATATATCATTAAACAGGGAAGCAGGCTCTTTTCCACCAGAGAGAAATGAAAAGAGCTGAGCTGGTCATATCTGTGGCTTGAGCTGCTGTTTCCTGTGGCAGCAGTGGCCTGGTACACACAAGCCCCAGCCTGGTGGGAGTAGGGCTCTGTCCCTGTGGGGCCTAATGTGCCTCAGAACGGTGCCTTTCACTAGCAAGCACGGACACGGATCGATGGGCTGGCGAGGACCCAGTCGCTTCCCCATAAGCATTCAGAGAGGCCGGACAAAACTGATGTGCTCTGGACAGCAGCCTTAGATGCCTGAGCAGGACACAGTGTTGACCATGCTTGTGAAGGTTCAAATCACTCAACTGTTACATAAAATAAAAGTAAGACGAGTGAAATTTCTAAGTTGATGTAACAGTGACTTGGTAGGTAAATTCTATCACCACCATCATCATCATCATCAATTGGGTGGCCCCACTACTTTTGATTTTGTTTTTTCTTATCCTGTGGAAGTGGGGTACCTAATATTAGAAGCGACTTGAGCAGACTCTTACTGTTTTGCCTTGTGTCTGTTGGAGAACAGGATAAGGATACAGAGGGGCAAAGTGTCCTTCCTGAAAGAGGGAGCTCCAGTCACTCACAAATCCCTTCTTTTAAATTAACTAACTGTGCTTGCTTTTCAAATGGTCTTAGGCAGATCTGAACTTTGTACCTCTCGCTTCTGAAGCTGCTCATATTTACCTGGCTTTTCCCATGCCAAAGGCAAACAATTTCTAAGTCCGTAGGCGAACGAAGGCAGTCTAACTTGTTTGTCTAAGCATGTTTTATCCTCAAAGCCCACGAATAGAACAAACACACAATGTTGAATCCAGTTAGTTAGATGAGCTTGCTTTTGTTTCTTCCTGAGCTTGAAAGATACCAAATTACTTTGCCAAAAATAGTGTGTAACGTGGTTTCCCCATGCTAACTGTGGGGAACGCTGCCATGCGTCCCGTCAGGTGACTGGAAGGGTCTCACTTGAGCATGAATCTAGTAACCCATGCCACCACGGTTTTCTGTTGGTGGCCTAGCATGGATTTGCATTTTCATGAGTGTTGGCATGTACGGTTGACCTCCCAGAAGAATGATCGTTTTTCCTCCCTTTATTTCAGAGGGTTTATTACCTCTCTCTGGAATTTTACATGGGTCGAACGTTACAGAATACCATGATCAACCTTGGCTTGCAAAACGCCTGCGATGAGGCCATTTATCAGGTATGTTGTTCCCATGTTTCTCACATCTGCTTTCTTTACGTTTTTAGTTCACTTTAACCCACACACCAGAGGCACATGCATGTGCGTGTGACAAGTTGCCTCTTTAGATAGAGCTATTATTACAAACGATGGAAAATTACACACAAGTTGAAGAACAGAGACTTGGGTGTAGTGGTGGATGCTTTTAATCCCAGAACTTACGAGGCAGAAGTAGGTGGATCTCTGTGAACTCACGGCTAGCCTGGCCTATAAAATGGAGGGAAAAAGGAAAGTCAGAGAATGGATTATCGCACATGGGGATTTTATTTTGCAATTGAAGTCTTCAATAGTCTTTCTGAAATAAATTATATTTTAATATGAACCTTTTAAAAGTCTTTATTATGAGAATTGCAAGCCTTACTTTAGGCTTTTGTCTACCTTTTAAGAAATGATCAAAGTTTGACAGTTGTTCATATATCAGATAATGTGAAAGCGATAGGCTTTTGAAAGTGTATCGTCATGATTCTCTCTTGCCTAATGAGACGTCGTAAAACACACTTCCTCCTTAAGGCAATCCTAACATGCTCGTTCGTTTATGTGGACATACTCAGCCCTCCCTACAGGTGTCTCTCTACCAAAAACAAGTAAGTCCTTTACCTTTTTGATGTGGCTGAAAGGATGAGTGTATATTTACAAAGACAAATCTAAGTAAGACATGGGTCAGAATGTTCCTTTCCTGGTGGCTGGGATGGTCCCTAGTGTGGCCTGCTACTTATTACTCAGGGCTAGCATCCATCCTGTAAGTTAGGTAGAGCACTTCCTGCCAGAGAACCACCATAGCTCTCTTCCCCTTCCCTTTCTTTACTTCCCTTAATATTAGCAAAAAACCGCATACCTTCCCTTTCGTAGCATGTAAGCATGGTCTGCATCCATATGGTCAAGGGTTAGAGCCTCTTGCTTTCCAACTCTAAAGATTCTGAGTGTTAGTTAGTATGGACCGTTGGCAGCAATCCCTGGTCACGAGGGAGCGAATTCAAAAGCCTCTTCCTCATGAAATGATGCAGAGACATGTTTCAGGTCCTGTGAGATTTAACTATCAACACTTACATAGGAAAGTAACAGGGTAAAGGGTAGGGGACCAGAAAAGTGGCTCAGGGAAAACGTGGCTGTCACTTTAGGCAGTTCCTTCTTGGGCGTATGTTTTCAATATTGAAATTAATTTCCCATTGAAAGCTATTCAAGCACCTGTGAGATGCCTCTGCCGCCAAGCCCGATGATCCGAGCTCAAGCCCCAAGATCCACATGGTAGAAGATAGCTGACTCACACATTGTCCTCTGACATGTGCGCAGGGCGGGCGCGCGCGCGCACACACACACACACACACACACACACACACACACACACAGAGGAGGGGGAGGGGAGGGAGGTCTGACCTTGTGCCTTTTGATCATCCATTTATTTATTTGTGTGTGTGCATGTATGAACACATGTGGTGTAACACAGCAGCACACATGCGGAGGTCGGAGGACATCCTGTGAGAATCTGTTGTGAGTCCTGGGCAGCAAACTCGGGTCATCAGGTTTAGCGACAAGAACTTTTACGCACTGAACCATCTCGCTGGCTCCAAATTATTTTTAAGTAATAATAGCTAACATGGGACACATTTGCCCGAGATTAATCTTATTGTTTCTTTATATAACCCCATTTCACTCACAGCCCTAAATTAAGTAGGTACTTTCATCCCCCACATTTTAACAACAGAGATTTGGCAGCCTGACTGAAAGTCAGTATCAAGGGAGCGGCATGGTCCACAGTGGACACCTAGGATCCTTGCTTCCTGCCTGTTTCTGCCTGTTCCATCTTGAACCACCGGCACCAGCGGTTGCCAGCTTCTGCAGCTGACCGGTCGTGGCACAGCAAGCTTCAGATGAACTGAATGCCAGATCAAGCTCACAGATAACCTGGCCCCTGACCAGTGCTTTAGAAACCGGCTATTGTCTCTGGAATGGCCTGAGTGTGTACCCACATCCAGTATTGTTTTCCTTCCTCCTCAGCTTGGATTGGACATAGAAGAGTTAGAAGAAATTGAAGAAGATGCTGGGCTAGGCAATGGTGGTCTTGGCAGGCTTGCTGGTAAGTGACAGCAGGGATGGGTTATATTGTCTGGCTGATCTGTGCCTCTTCAGGTGCCATACACATGCTTAGAAGAGCCAAATGGCTTCTTAGAAGACAGAGAAAATATGGCCCACTGTAGATGTATTTGTTCTTGAGTTCCCACTGTGGGCAGATCAACTCCACATACAGAACTTGAAGAAAGGAGATGTTTAAAGCTTTTTCAGACATTGCTCAAAGCCCCAAGGCTAACCAGATCCTTCCTGTTCACTTAATTGTTTCCAAAGTCACCACTTACTTCACTGTCTGTTCACGGCTGATCAATTCTCATAAATTCTAAGTCTTACCTTGCACGCTTCAGTTGGCTGGTTTTCACTGATGGGCAGTGATGTCATTCATCTTTTCGTACGCATACAAACTCAGTTCTTTGCTTTACTTGAGGAATGGCTTTCCAGCAGAGAAGAAGATATTGAAAATATAATGCTAGCTCCACTTGCTGCAACAAAATACCCAGCCAGAGCAGTTTTAAGAAGTAAGGTTTATTTTTGCTGAGTTCCTAGGCGCTGCGGGGAACTCACGGGAACAGCCCTGAGGCTTCTGGTCACATGCATCTAAAGTCAAGAAGCTCAAGGAGTAAAAGTCATGTTCAGCTAGCTTTTTCTTGTTCATACAGCTCAGAGCCGCAGACCGTGGAATGGTGCCCCCACCTTCAGAGTGAGCTTTCCCACGTCAGTTCATGCAGATAATCCCACACAGGCATACCCAGAGGTTTGTCCCCTGGGCCTGTCTAGATCTTGTCAAATCAACCTGATATTAAGCAACACACCCTATAACCAAGCCATTGCACTTTGGGGGAGGAGTTCTCCAAAGCAAACACCAAACGCAACCTGTGCACAGGAAGACACATGAAGCAGAAGGGAAGTGTTACTAAAGTGTTTCTAAAGCTACATTAAAAGTAGCCCCACTCAAAGAAGGATGTTGGCATGTCTGTCAGGTTGATGAACTTGCCTGCGTGAATCACCGAGCTCAAAACAAAGCAAGTGCCACTGAAGCCCATACAGAGTGATGCCATTTATATTCTTAAAAAATTAAATCTTCTTTGAGTTATGTCTGTCTAAAGACACAGGGGAGAGTCCGGAATTCACATACCAAATTGAGTTTAAATGCTAAATGCCCCTGGCGATGCCTCTGGAGAGGAGCGTAGGATTAAAGGAGGCAGTCACCGCTTTAAGTCTGTAATTCTACATCCACTCTCAAGTCACTAGAAAGCCATTTGCATCTTTCATCCTATCGAAGCCTTTCTACATTATCTGCAGTGTGCTTTAGTGTGGCCATTAGTAGTCAAATATAGAAAAGCACCTCAGGTAGGCTGTTCTGTGCCGTTAGTCATCTAGAGATTTCCCAGGCTCCCCTGAGCCATAGGGAAGGCAACAGCACTAGTGGAAAATCTATCAAAGAACAAGAATTAGCATGTTTTGCTTTTATGTGAACCCCACGCTCTTCGGTACTGGCTAGCGTGTTCACTCTGCTCTGGACCTGGCGTTAACGGCCTTGCTCCTTTGCTGTTGGGAAGGCCGGAGAAGCTGGGCAATTCTCAGATGACCTCATCTCTTACCTCATTGTGAAAGTTAGAACCCCACCTGCTCAGGCCCTGAGGATCAACTTGTCAGGGCCTAGGGAATGCCAAAACAGCCACAGGTCAGACTCAGCAGGGGCTGACCATGTTAGATTTACTCTAGGCTTGTATCCTTTTGTGTCAGTGGCTCAGTCTTAGACTATGAACCCAACCCAGTCCATTTCGTAACCTTTTGAGTTAAAGCTTCCCAGGTCTTTCCACTTTAGTCCCTACCATAGTTCTCCTCATTCTCTGCGATTCAAATTCCTGGGAGGGATGATCAGAATAACATAACCTTTCAGATCGATCCCTTCTCTGCCTATTGATCGGCTGTCCTGGCTCGGATGCTCTGTCATTAGGTAACAGTTTCTGTTTCTTGGAGCTGACAGTTCAGCAGGGTCATAGAGACAGTTTCCCTTAGAAAAGCAGCTATGAGTGTCAAAAGTCAACCCACCCAATCTAGGTAGCTTCCATGTTTGTTCTCAGACAGTGCTACTATGTGCATGATTGTTATTTAAGATGGTGAGGCAGGACGTGGTATCTGTTTTCTTTAAACACTTCAACCTTTTCTAACTTTATGACAATTAGAAAAAGTTATTTAAAATTCCAGCAAATTCCGTGCGGTGGTCGCTGTGCTCAGATGGTTTCTGATAGAAGACTGTTGTACGGCCTCAGCGTTTTTAAAAGAAAGACTTGACACTGATGCTAAACTTACTGACTCTGTCGTTTTGTGTGTGTGTTTGTGTGTGCACGCACGCGCGTGTGGACAAACTCAGCCTGCTTCCTGGACTCCATGGCAACCCTGGGACTTGCAGCCTATGGATACGGCATCCGTTATGAGTATGGAATCTTCAATCAGAAGATCCGAGATGGATGGCAGGTAGGTAAGCCACCTCCTTCAGGGCTGTCCCCCGAGTCTTCGTGAACTGTTTCTTTGTGCTCTGGCCAGTATGTAGTGCAGGCCTTCCATGTAGCTCTCCACGGACTCCTCTGGCATTCAGCCGATGACAGTGGACACTGTTAGCTCCTCACTCTGGATAAGTTGCCTGAGCTGAACCCGTCAGTGGCATTTGCCTCCAGGTCCATGGCACCTGGCACAGTGTCTGGCTCTCACTAGCTGTCTCGTGGCCAATTTCTTAGACTCTTTATCTCTCATCTGTGCCATCTGTAGAGCGAGAGCAATAGCAGTGTATGTGCCTCTCCGTGGTGGTTAAGAAAAATGGTCTTCAGTAAATCACTCACCAAAGGTCTGCCTAAGTGCGCACTGAGTTGGGGTGGCTGGCGTCACTCCCAAGAGCAGGGTCGGGTCTTGGGTTTTGCGGCACTGAGAGTGAGGCCTCACGCGGGAACTCTGAAAATATTTACCGCGGAGCCCCACCCGGCCGCGGACCACATTCCACGAACGATGGCTCGCGGGTTAGACTTGTGACCTCCCCAGCAGTGGTCCATGGTAAGAAGCACATGACCAGTTTGCGAGATAGACAACTGAGCGTCCCCAGATCGCACTGCTAGTCCACAGGGGTCAGTGTCTGCGGATCGCCAGATCCGCGTTCGGGATTCTCGTGCACGCGTGAGCCTTGCCGTCCTGTGCATCGCTGTCTTGCACGATGCCCGGGAGGGATGTCCTTTCACACAACCAGGTCAGGTAATCTTGTTGACTGTTAATAAAAACAAACTTGACACTGTTCTAGAAATGTGTACAATCCATCCTGACTGTTGCTTTACCGTTTTAGATCTCAGATACTGGTTTCTTTCATCTCTGGTAGCCTTTTGAGTCTGGTCAAGGCTGCTGTGGAGTTTCCCTTGATCTTAAGAAAGACTGTGCCCACTGCCTCCCTGTGTTTCTTACACACACCGTTGATAAAAATGTGTAAACTGCATTTCCAAAAGAGCTGAGCTCTGTCCGGACTATGGTGGCCCGCGCCTGTAATCCCAGCACTCTGGGAGGCAGAGGCAAGCGGATCTCTATGAGTTCAAAGCCAGCACGGTCTACAGAGTGAGTTCCAGGCCACAGTTACAACACAGAAACCCTCTCCAAAAGAAAAGGCTGAGTTCTGTGAGCATGCCTACACTTGGGGATCCAACAGCAGAGAGCTCAGGGGCAGGGTGGGGCTGTGTACAGAAATGAAGGAGAGCTGGGTTAGCGCCACCGCCACCACCCCCCTCCTGTCTCCCAGTACTTAGTCACCTAGGGAGGAAGGAATTTAAAGATCTGGTGTGAACATTGAGCAGGAAACAAAGTTATGAAGGAGGTTACTGTGAACTGAACATGAGAGGTCCCTAAGCTGTAAACAAAATCCCAGATTTTGCTAAGGGCAAGTGCTGTGTGTTTTTGCTTAGCTCTAAGTAAATAAAAACGGAGACAGCGTGGCCTAGAAGTGGGCGCGGGCGCTACTTTCTGCTCTGAGGTCTGAGTTCCTCTCACTCCTCACAGTAGGCAAGCCACGCCGATTTGGTTGCCTAGGTCCGAACCTGGGTTTTCTCATCTCTGCAAGGGAGATGCCGATGTCACGGAGTTACTATGAGAACACGCAGAGTGGACATACACGTAGGTGCTCCATGAATAAGTGGGGGAAGGGAGAATAACTCCACAGTGTGGCGCTCTGTGGTGAAATGTTAATACACCCATTCCTACGGCGTGCTTGGGTGGTTTCATTAAAATAGGAGATCATTTATGTTATTTGGGGACAAAAAAGGACCTAGAATTACATGGATGGACTGACTACAGCTGTCCTGGGGAAGCCAGGAGAGAAAATGCTTTAGGGAAGACCCTCCATCGGAACAGGAGAGATGGCTCAGTGGTTACGAGTGCTGACTGCTCTTGCAGAGGAGCCAGATGCAGTTCCTGGGGATCCACATGGAAGCTCACAACCACCTGTAGCTCCAGTTCCAAGGAATCTGACTCCTGGCCTCCACAGGCTCCTGTATGCGTGTGCTACACAGGAACTCACACAGACCTTAAAAGTAAAAGAGATCTTTCCTTAAAGAAAGAGAAAGACAAGAACATGTGCCACAAACTCTAATGAACCCTGGCACCTGGTCAGTGATAGGCCCCCGGAAGAAAGCCAGCGATTGGTAGAGAGGGGAATGGCGCCCTAACAGCCTCCCGTAGAAGGCTAGCGGTGTCAGGAAGGCGCTCACAGGGCGCACCTGCAGTTGGATTCCTGACTACTGTGCCCTTGGTCTCTTAGAACCGGTGCTGAGTTAGTCGCAGCCGGCCGGTTTCTACCGCCCAGGGAGCCTTTAGTCACCCCGTTGGATTACTGGGCTCCCCCAGAGGGTCTTCAGTTGCTTATGCTTTCAGGAAGGAAAGCGTGTCCACTCTCCTGGCATTTGTTCAGGAGTTCACCCTCTGTGCCCCACATTTGAGGGAGAAGGTGTTTCTTGGAATCCTGTCTCCAGTGCAGCGGGAGCTGACCTCCACCTCAGCCGCTTGATTCCTCTGAGTCACTGCTCCAGGGAGATGCCCAGTCTCAGAGCCAGCTCTTTCACTCCCAGAGCCATGGCTGTTGTGAATCAGCCTCCCTGCCCCCACCCCACCCCAGCCTCTGGGGTGGAAGAGTCCTGAAACCTACTTGGGTGTAAGGATCAAAGCTCGTCTCCCATCTGGGTGCTCCACATGTTCCTATAGCTCCGATTAGGGCATTCAGAGATCCCTGTGGTTACACAAAAGTCTAAATCCACAGCCCGCTTTGCTAAGCCACAGGGAGAAATAAGCCAAGGAGAGTTTTACCCACCCCACAGCATCTGTGGATCCTCCTCGGGTCTGCTGTGATGAGCCTGTGGCCATGAAATCCCTACTTTTCAATCCACCTCAGAAACCAGCCTGAGAAAATTGGGAGTCCTGTTCGCTGATTCCTCTCTGAATCGGCAAGGGACCCAGGATGGAAATCAGCAAACAGAACTTTTTAAAAAGTTATTAGCCGTAAAACAGCCATTTGGGGGGCAGGACAAATGAAGCCATCTGATACTTCCGTGTCACTTGAGAGTGTATTCTCACAAGAGCGGAAGCTTGGAGTGTGGCCGGAATGCCTCCCCGCCACACACACCCGGGCACTTCTGTTCCTTGAAGGCAGATCAGCCTGTGGTAAAAACGCTTGTCTCAGCAGCAACATGGCATCAGTTCTGTCAAGCTCATGGCTCTCCACAGGAAAGTCATTTCTGCCACATCTTCCTCTTGTAGGCTCTTCCGCTGTGTCCAGCAATGGCGCCAAGCACAGAAAGGGGAACACCCTGTTCACACTGACCAGACATCTATCTCTCCACCCAGCTGTCTATTTATTCTGTGTCTATGTCTCTGTGTGTTCGTGTGGAGGCCAGAGGTCAACGTGTCTTTCTCTGTCCCTCTCGACCTTATTTCTTGAAACAAGGTTTCTCAGTGAAAGTAGAGCTCAGTGATTTGGCTAGTGATTGGCTGGTCAGTCGATCCTGGATCCATTGACTCCACACCCTCTCTGACAGCGCTGGGGTTACAGATGCTTACCACTGTGTCTAGCTTGCACGTGCATGCTGCGGAGCCAAACCAAGGTTCTCAAGCGCGCCCAGCAAGTACTTTAACCACAAGCTTCTTAGCAGCTGAAAATAATATATAGTATTTACTTAATGCTACATTCCCTCAAGTGCAGTGGTGTTATTGTTGTAGGCTTCTTGATTGCTTGTTACAAACAAAAATTAACATGACGTCCAAAACCCCTAAATAGGAACTCTATTTTTAATTTTTTTGTAAGAAACTGTTTGTTATAAATTAAGTTTGTTATACATTTTTTTAAAAAGTTTGTTATTGAAGTGTGTTGATGTTGAAATTGTCAATAAAATTAATTACCTACTTTTTAATGGGGAGCATTTTCAAAATGAATCATGACACATAGTTTGTTACCAGGTCAAAGTTCCATAAGGGTTAAGGCGAGCAAAGACTATGGAATTCTCTGTGCCTGTGTTGAAGTGAGCTTTAGTAAGGGAGTGATCTCTAAGATGCATTCCCTACATCCTAGGCACTAGAATCCTGACTGAAAATATCATGTTGGACCATGTGGTCCAGAAACTCAATGGTTGTCCTCCCAGATGTGAAGAGCTGGGCTCTGAACCATAGAACTGAAGATCTTAGCTCTATCATGGACTTTCCGTGTGACCTTGAGCTGTCATAGTTCATCTCTACAAGGAGTGAAATCATAGGTCCCTCCTAGGGTTGCTATGAAACATATAAAACACATATGTCATTGTCAGTGAACATTGTTTTTGTTATCTGGCGATGTGAGTCAGTAACGAAGTTGAAACGACGCTGGCAGACCCAGAGTACTTACACACACACACACACACACACACACACACACACACACACACTCTGTTTTTCAAGACAGGGTGTCTCTGTTGTAACTCTGGCTGTCCTGGAACTCACTCCGTAGACCAGGCTGGCCTTGAACTCACAGAACTCCACCTGCCTCTGCTTCCCAAGGGCTGGGATGAAAGGCTTGCGCCATCACTGTCTGGCTACTAAAGGATATTTTTACTGTGAGATAATTGAAGAGCTAGGACCATGTCTCCTGAACCGATGAATTCTAAGCTACGTCCATTTTCAGGTAGAAGAGGCAGACGATTGGCTCCGGCATGGAAACCCTTGGGAGAAGGCTCGCCCTGAATTCATGCTGCCTGTGCACTTCTACGGAAGAGTAGAGCACACCCAGACCGGGACGAAGTGGGTCGACACCCAGGTAATCGGACGATCTCCTGACAAGCATTTACATCAGACAGCACAGTGGACTTTACATTCAGCTTGTGTGGGAAATATCAAAAATTGTTAGCCGAGCATAGTGGCTCACATCTTTGATCCTAGCATTCAGGAGGCAGAGGTCTCTGTGAGATTGAACCCAGCCTGGTCTGTATACATAGAAGGTTTCAGGAAGGACAGCCAGGGCTATGTAGAAAAGTCCTGTTTCAAAAAACAGAAAGAAAGAAAGACAGAGAGAAAGAGAGAGAGAGAGAGAGAGAAAGGGACGGGAAGAAAGAAAGAACATGATGGTATTTTGTGTCTCAAATAGCAGAATAAAACTGGATAAACAAACATGCTTCTCTTCTTCATGCTGCCCGTTCCCTTAGGTGATAAGGGCACCAAGCCAAAGTGACTTCCTCAGGGTTAACTGATTTAGCAGTCATTTTGCAGTCAGCTTGATCTGAGATCATCAGCTCTGTAGTACCTAGCGTGATTCGCTCTCTGGATACTTAGCTCTTTTATAAAAAAAAGTTGTCGATATCAACGTAGAATGATGTTAAGTGCTTCTTCTCAGCTCATTGTACATTTAGTACTGCAGTTCTCAGGAGATGGTCCAGGCTGTGGTGCCGGGTCACTTCTAGGAAAGTACGTTCCTGTTTCTTCAAGGCATTTTGTCTGGCGTGAGTCTTTGTCCCACCGTTCAGTTAGCATACGGCCCTGTCAGTGACTCTGTCTAGTCTAGTGGCATCTATGACTCTGTCATCCTATTTTCTGGCGAATGACCCATTCTCTTTTGAGCTGCCTTGAACAATCAGCACAGCTTCACTTGACATATTTACCCAATAAAGATGGCCTCAGGCTGGTGTTTATCTTAGTCAAGTGAAAACCAACTTAAATAATGTCCTTACATGTGAAATGTCTTAGTATGCTTCATCATGCCTGGCTTAAAGTTCAGAAACATAAGACTTAAAAAAAAATGTTTCCTGTCTGAATGAGAACTTATATGGCACAGCAGGTGCCACGTGAGAAACTAGCACCAAGTGATAGGCTGAAGAGATGGCTCAGCAGGTCAGAACCCTGGCTGCTCTTCCAGAGGACCCAGATTCAGTTCCCAGCACCCACATGGCAGCACACAACTGTAACTCCGGTTCAGGGATTCCAACACACAGACATGCATGCAGGCGAAATACCGAAGCACATAAAAATCATAAATAAATGAAATAAAATGATGTGGTATGTAGACTAGAAGCTTGACTTGAAGGTAAATTCCGACTTTGTTTTGTTTCTCACGTTGGCTAAATATCTGGCCGCAGTCTAAGTTGCCCTTGGTCACACACGCTGTCTTCTGGCTGTAAACAGACAAGGTAATCCACTCTAAGAAATTGCACGCATTTGGTATTAAACTAGTAAGTACGTGGAATAGAGTTTGATGCCCACAACTTTGTTAGCTTCTGATATATCCCAAATCATACAGCTTACACAGTCAGTCCCAGAAGTGCTCCATTTTTTCTACGGGGCCCATACAAAGCACCTTTGGAAAATTTTCTGGCGAACCCAGAAATTCGATCAGAAAGTACTAGTTTCTCTGTCCTGAGAAGCAAGGGTATGGGTCAGAGATGATATACATGAGCTAGCCAAAGTCCTGAGGGGCGTTACGGATGAGCGAGTCATCACCTGGATCAGCCCCGCATTTGTAGCTGGTGAGGTCAGAGGGCATGAGGCCAGACACGCTCTGTGCATGCAGAGAACAGCTTCCAACAAGCAAAGCTGTTCGTTTGCTGTTGTGTCATTCAGATCCTCAGGGAAGTGGACACCAGAGAGAATTAGCTGTGCTAGTGGTGTGTGGGAGCAAACCTAGGGAAGGAAGAGGGGGAGCCACAGGAAGAAGTGGGAAGCCTTCATGGTAAAGGCTGCCA
Source organism: Cricetomys ansorgei (assembly GCA_026225945.1). Lineage (NCBI taxonomy): Eukaryota > Metazoa > Chordata > Mammalia > Rodentia > Nesomyidae > Cricetomys > Cricetomys ansorgei. The sequence goes on along the minus strand of JAMJFZ010001131.1, from coordinate 25,463,749 downwards.
CCTATGAAGGAGGGGTTCTCTGGAAAGCGTCAGGCTGCAAGAGCCGCTCTGAGCATGCTCAGGGATTAAAGCGTACCTTTTGGGACCGCTGTAGTGTCTGAACATGTGGAAGCATCCCGTAGACGGCACACAACCTTTGGATGAGCTGGGGGGGGGGGGGACAAATTCTCTCTGAGCCCCTGAAAGGAGAACAAAGCTGGGTGTTCCTTGGACTGCCTCTGTAACATGGGAGGAGCTGAAGGCCAAGTCTTTAGACCCAGAGTCATTCCCAGGCTACAGATAACTCCTCCTCATTGGTGACAATCTGCCTTAAAAACAAATCTGCCAAAGAACTTTCTATCTTCGTGAAAGCTATTCACGTAAGGGTGATTTATTACATCCAGGTCACAGTGAGTGGGCCGGACCAAACGATGTAGCGTAGCCTTCCGCTCAACCATGACGTCATTCTCCTTCCTTGGACCTTGATTACGATGAGACAAGCAATGAAAATGGGTCATTTTTCACATGAATCTTAAGTGCACTGTGAAACAGTTCATTTGTCTGCCCTTCTGTCTGAATGGCTGTCACAAAGATGGAGCTGGCATCCTGAACCCAGCTCAGCTAATCATCACCCAACTTGGCAGGAGTCACTAAAATAGCTCTGCTCTTTGCAACATCGAAAAAGCTGGCTAGCACGACATTTCACATGCCTTGCACGATGCACCTCACCACTGTCCTGTTCTGCTGGATTTTAGCACGTTCCACATCAGATGACCTACACAGTGGGTCACGTTGGTGTGCCTCACTTTGCTTCTGTACCATAGTTCATTGCCTTCATCCCTTTCCTGCCACTAATTCCACAGCAGTCCATCCCAGAGTCTCTCCTTCAGAGCAAGAAGCACATGGGAATCCAACATAGAAATCCTACGCGGTACCGGCAGTCCAGTGGCCTCCGATACTCCCCGTGGTCCTGACACACACTGCTTGGTTCTCACACAGTTTGAGTATGTGATGCAGCAAGGAATTGAGCTCCCTTGCAACCCCCAGCCGTTGTTAACTGCCGTCATCACGCTTGAGAAACTGTGAGCAGCTGTTGGTGTTTAACCCCGCAGGTGGTCCTGGCCCTGCCTTATGACACCCCCGTGCCTGGGTATATGAACAACACCGTCAACACCATGCGCCTCTGGTCAGCCCGAGCACCAAATGACTTTAACCTCCAAGACTGTACGTACAGCCTGGGCTCTGCTTTCTTTGTGTACATTGCATCTTGACGGGTGGTTAGAGGCAAATTGATCTTGAGAAAAAAAATTTTAATCTTTGATCTTCAGTGACTGAGAAGGCTTGCTTGCTTGCTTGATTGATTGATTTGTTGCATTTTGTTTTGTTTTTTGAGACGGCGTCACTATGTAGCCTGGCTGGTCTTGAACTCATGGAGACATGCTTGCCTCTGCCTACCCAGTGCTGGGATTAAAGGCACGCAGCAACACACTTGACTAAACTGGTATTTTTTGCTGCCAGTGAGTAAGACATTTTTTAAAAAGTGTTTTTATTTTGTATACATTGGTGTTTTGCCTGCATGCATGTCTATATATATGAAGGTTTCAGATCCTCTAGAACAGGAGTTGCAGACAGTCACGAGCTGCCATGTGGGTGCTGGGAATTGAACCCGGGTCCTCTGGAAGAGCAACCAGCGTTCTTCCTCTGAGTCATCTCTCCAGCCCCGAGAAAGACATTTTTTTAAAGCCATCCTTCAGTCTGGCCTTGAACTCTTAGGGGAAGCCCAGTATTAAAGTTTATTGAAATCCTTTTAGATTTTTAACAATCTCAGGAATTGTGCCTGGAGGGACTTGCTCCAACAGTGGCTGGCTTGTCTGTTTATTGATTTTCTACATTTGTTTCAGTTAATGTTGGAGACTACATTCAGGCTGTGCTGGACCGGAACCTGGCTGAAAATATCTCCAGAGTGCTCTACCCCAACGATAACGTGAGTGCTACAGGCCTGGCTTGGACCGCTTACTTCCCAGAGCCTCTCCAGTAACCTAGGAAACAGTGCAGAATAAGCTGTGCCCCTTCCGTAGCTTTCCTCTCCCAACCAAGCAAGGACAACAAATCTGTACAATCCGGGAGATCAAATTTGGTATTTTTGCTTTGGTCAGTGGTCCTATCGACTGGGAAGCTGCATAGATGTGTTTCAAAACAGAACCTGTATGTAAAAGATGAATGCATTACTAAGAAAACCTGATTTTGTTTCCAGGTAGAAACTTCATTGGCACAGTTAGAATAGGGGAGACTCCCTGCCTGGTCTCCCGTGCTCACGTGGCTCTTCCAGGCCTTCTGTCCCCAGGCTGGGGGAGCTCAGGGTGGTCCTTAGATCTGACTCATGAACTAATGCCTGCTTTTTCTGCCATTTGCTTGGATCTTTAAGCTTTTCCTATAGCTGGTCATACTAATGCTAATCTAAAAACTGTGTCTGTCTGTCTGTCTGCCTGTCTGTGTATGTGCAGTCATGCATGCACCATGCAATCATATGTGGGGAGGTCAGAGAACAACCTTGGATGTCGAGATGAGTTTTTTGTCCCTTCCCATCCCCCCACCCTCGTCCACGTCTGTGTACACCGGGCTAGCTGGCCCTTGAGCTTCTGGGGATCCTCCTGTCTCCACTTCCCATCTACCCGGGATTACAGACCACCCCTACTCCCAGCTTCACACGCATTCCAGGGATTCGAACTCAGGTCCTCGCATTCTCATGGCAAATGCTTTACCCACTGAGCCTTCTCAACCCCGGCTCTGGTTTTGCTGTTTTTCAGAGTGGGTTCATAACATCTTTTTTTTTTTTTTTTTGGTGCTGTGGTCATAAAAAACAAATTCATTTTTCTTCCTAAATATGGCTATAGCTCGTGTCCAGACTTCAGCCTTTCTTCCAAGGATCTTGCTGTGCTCCTCACTCCATCCCTAAGGAGCTGTGCACCCTGCTGAAGGCCCTGACCAGGACAGGGTGGATGCAGAGTCTGAGGAAAGCCTGACTTCTGCCTAATTGGTCACAGTGCTGTGACTCATCTCCCGTGATCTTGCCCAGCAGTGAGGGTCCAGGGGCGCTGGACTGTCCGCCATAATCTTTCCCACCCCCATCGAGCACCTCCAGGAACTATACTGACCCTCTGTTTTTCTCACAAATTATGATTCGTCTTTGAGATTCAAAGAATTACCCAGATTCCCAAAGTACTATGTCTTAAAATTTTTAATTCTCACTTGTCTCCCCACTACTAAAGACAAACATTATATTTAATTAATAATTTCATTGCTTATGACTTGAGCAATTCTCTGGATTAATAGATGCTTAATTTCATCATAAGCAGAGTCATGGTGCTTTTATTATTTTTAGAATAATACCTTCATTGTAAGCTGTATGGTGATATGTAACGTTAGAAAAAATAAGCTATATAAAATGAAAGTAAAGTGTGTGTGTGTGTGCACACGTAAGTCCACCATCTAGAAAGTAAAATGTGTGTGTGTGTACACACGTAAGTCCACCATCTAGAAAGTCTCTTGTTACGATCATCCCAGATAATTTTATTTTAATGACTAAATTATAATTTATTTTGTTTTTATTAAACATACATGTTTGGAAAGATAAGCAGGCACCCATTTCCATGGAGCTGTAACTCCATGAAGTTATTACTACTTGGTTTTCCCACGCCCACGACTGTTTGATCTCCCACTACTAAAGACGAGCAAGCGTGTGCCTCGTGTTCTCACACCCCTCCAACGCCATCACAAAACTGTGTTTCCCTTCAGCTTCTCTCAGTATAACAGAGCCTTCACTGCATTCCTCCGGTGGTGTTTGCCAAGTGTAAACTCACGTCCCTCCCCTTGTTCAGAGGGCGCGTACTTAACCCCATCTGTGGTCCTTGTTTCTAGGTTCCAGTGTCTTTCTGTTCTGAGTCTGCTCACTGTTTCTTGTAGCATACATTCTTCCAGACCTTCTGGGAACCGTGTTTGTGAGCTGATTTTTTGTTTGTTTTTGTTTTGTTTTTCAAGACAGGGTTTCTCTGTGGTAACTCTGGCTGTCCTGGAACTCACTCTGTAGACCAGGCTGGACTCAATTCACAGAGATCCGCCTGCCTCTGCCTCCCAGGTGCTGGGATTAAAGGCGTGCACCACCACAGCCCGGCAAGCTGAATTTTCTTGAGACCTTGTATGTCTCCGAAAGCATTTGCGCCCTGACCACAGTGGTGGTCTGCCTGGAGACAGAACGGATTGTACTCTTATGGTTGCTGAGAAGTGCAGCGTAGGTTCGATTGGGTTGGTTTGTGTGAATAATGAGCTGGTTCTGGTGGAATCAGTATGGGCTGGCTATGTTCTGAAGTTTGCTTGGGAGAAGACTCACATCTAACACTCAGTACAGCAGCTCTCACTCACTGCCCACTCAGCACAGTTTTCAATACGAGATCATTGGCACCCCACCTTAACTGTGCCCTTCACCAGAGACTTGGCATCCCCTACAGTCCGTGCTTCCGCCTGAGTTGGGAAAGGAAATGGCTTAGCTGTGGGATCTCCTGACTTTTCACTCCATCGGCACTCCTACTTTCAAAGGAATTTGTGCTGCCAGTGTCTGAGCTTCCTGCTCCCATACACAACCCAGAAGTGCCTCATGGTAGCTCTTCTTCACCACCGGGCCAAGATTTGGCTTTATTGGGTCTTCTGGCTTGATTTCCACACACCCTCCTGCTTCTCACCTTCAGAAGGAGCTATGGGGCTGGAGAGATGGCTCCACAGTTAACAGCTGGTACTGTTCTAGCAGAGGACCTGCTCCTATCACCCACATCAGATTACACCACATGAAACTCTAACTCCAGGGGATCTGACACCCTCCTCCAGTCTCTAAGGGTACTACACTGGACTACACACACACACACACACACACACACATACACACGATTAAATTAAAAACAAAAATAGATCCTTAAAAAAATAAAGTATATCAAGTGATTCTTTATTAAAAAAAAGAAAAGTATTACTACTATCTCTCCCAGCCTCTTATCTCTCGTCTGAACACCACGGGCCCTTGGCTGTCGTCTGAACAGGGTTTCCGAGAAACCTTGCCACCTCTCCCCAGACACTGGTGCCTCAGTGTCCCCTAGGCAGTAGATCCTGATCACATTTTGAACACTGGGACCCACCCACTCTCACTTTCGCTGCCTTGAAGTTTTTTGAAGGGAAGGAGCTGCGGCTGAAGCAGGAGTACTTCGTGGTGGCTGCGACGCTGCAGGATGTCATCCGGCGTTTCAAGGCCTCCAAGTTCGGCTCCAAAGATGGTGTGGGAACCGTGTTCGATGCCTTCCCAGATCAGGTTAGCGTTCAGACTGTGGCCGTAGGCGAGGCCCACGGGGGAGGATTTCCATCAGAGTTACCTCTTTCCCACTGCTCAAAAATCTAGACAGGGGGCTGGAGAGATGGCTCAGTGGTTAAGAGCACTGGCTGCCCTTCCAGAAGACCCGGGTTCAATTCCCAGCACCCATATGGCAGCTCACAACTGCCTGCAGCTCCAGTTCCAGGGCATCCGACACCCTCACACCAATGCACATCAAATTAAATAAATCGTTAGGGAAAAAAGTTAGGCAGACATAGATTTTTCATTCAAAGGTATCACAGGAGGCGGCGTCTTGTTTAGCGCTTCCTCCGGATGTTTGTGAGGACCGGAAGCCATCATTCCCCTTCACGTTGACGTCTTTCCTCTACCCAGGTCGCCATCCAGCTGAACGACACACACCCTGCGCTCGCCATCCCGGAGCTGATGAGGATTTTTGTGGATATTGAAAAATTGCCCTGGTCCAAGGTCTGGATAACCTGGCTTCTTTATCTTTTAAACCATTCAGAATGTCTGGGGTGAAAGAATCCCGGAAAGCTCCTTTGTTTCCGTTCAAAAGAAGGTTTCTGTTGGGTTCCCACGCTTGAAGGTGCATTTTGCCCTGAGGCCAGTGTGTCTCCATCCTTACTTAGCGTTTTACAGGGAATAACACTAAAGACTAATTGGATACAAGGGTGGCAGAAGGAGGGCCAGTAGCTGCCTGTAGGCTGTGCTGTACTGAGCATGTTTTGTTTATCAGATGCTTTTCTAAGTTCCATTTTCTAGTACCAGAAGACAGCTAACTGAAAGCGCCCCCTTAGCTTTGAGAGTCAGCATAGGAGGGCAGGAGGGTGCACGCGCTTGTGCGTAGAGGCCAGAGAACAGCCTGGGGTGTTGTTTCTCAGGGGCCTTGTTTTTGAGATAAAAATCTCTCACTAGCCTGGGACTCATCAAATGGGCTAAGAGGCTGATGGGTGATCGCAGGGATCCTCCTGCCTCTGCGTCCCCAGTGCTTTCGCTGTCTTAGGTGGATGCTGGGAGTCAAACGCATATGCTCAGGCTGGGGCAGTCAGCACTTTATGGGCTGAGCAAGGTGCCCAGCCTGGGAGTCAGAATTTGAAACACCCTGTGTCTGCTAAATGTTACTTAAGGTTTTATTCCCCACCTTCGAGTATTTAACATTTGATAAATGAAAGACATGTAATGATCACGGAGAGGCTTTATTAGAATGCTGTCTAATATCCTATCAGACGGTTCCACAGAAAGCTTTTTCTTTCCCTGAAAAAAAAGCAAAGTAATACTGTTATGCGAGCCATTTGGAGACTTCATGGGATCTGGAGTGCCTGACTGCGGAGGGGCACTTGGCTCTGTGGGGGTGTGCGATGAAGGGGCAGCAACCGACCCTATCTTCCTGCAGGCCTGGGAGATCACGAAGAAGACCTTCGCCTACACCAACCACACGGTTCTCCCGGAGGCCCTGGAGCGCTGGCCAGTGGAGCTGGTGGAGAAGCTGCTGCCTCGACACTTGCAGATCATTTACGAGATCAACCAGAAGCATTTAGATGTAAGTCTCTGGAGAGCGTGGCTGGAACAGGTCCAGGGTGGCCACGGTGTCCTCCCTCCCGAAATGAGGCCTCGGCGTGGATAAAGGCGCTCGGGTCTGAGTGGGCGTTTCCGCAGCCAGCGCTGCCTTTCTGTGAAGGTTTCTTCTCGACCCACCAGAGACTTTGCGTGGGGCGTGAGGAGCATCCCAGGGCTGCTCTTCACCCGCCGTGGCCAGCGAGACCTGTGTTTTCCTTTGGCTAGAGAATCGTGGCCTTGTTTCCTAAAGACGTGGACCGCCTGCGCAGGATGTCTCTGATCGAGGAGGGAGGAGGCAAGAGGATCAACATGGCCCATCTTTGCATCGTGGGCTGCCATGCTGTGAACGGTGTAGCGAAGATCCACTCGGACATCGTGAAAACCGAAGTGTGAGTGGAGCTGGAGCTGCAGCTACCCCGGATCCATGAACGCAGGGATGCTGATAATTATTACACTATGACATATAGTATTCTATTTACACAGTCTATAAATATAATAGAATTATTTAATTACAATTACTTAATTACAATTTAATTGCAATTATGTAATCAATTAATTACAATTACAGCGAATAATTATTAATTAATAATAATAATAATATTTAAACACAACATGGGCTGTGTTCCCAGATGAGGAAAGGCCTGGGACTTGCTTTCAAGTGTTGTCTTGTATACAGAGTACTGTACACTGTAAAGAGAAAAAGACAGACGCCTTCCTCTCTGTACCACACCAATTCTATGTTTATGAACAAAAGTTAGCTATTCTGCTAAAAAACTTGGTATGCATGTCACAGCCAGGAAGTCAGATGGAGGCGACTAGATTTGGGACAATTGTTTTGACTTGCAAATGAATCTCTTCCATGTAAAATGACAGCCGTAGCTTCTGCCACGCCCCCTTTTACCTTTATTTAATTTTTCTGAGCCCATACTTGGCTTCCTGAACGTAACTCTGAACTTCACCCAGCAAGCGGGACCCTGCCCGTTTCAGCCTGAGTCGGTTCGGTGGCTTTTGTATTTCCAGATTCAAGGACTTCAGTGAGCTAGAACCAGACAAGTTCCAGAATAAAACCAATGGGATCACCCCGAGGCGCTGGCTCTTACTCTGCAACCCAGGGCTGGCTGACTTGATAGCAGAGGTAACATGAGGTGCCGAGAAGAGGCTGGTGGGAACAGGAGAGGCAAATGGAGGCACAGAGAGGTCGCAGAGCCTACCTGTGGCAGGGCTGGCTTCTCATTAAGTGACTCATGCTATTGGGGACCATCTCAAATTTTTATTTTATTTTTAGTTATGTGTTTATGGGAGGAGTATGTGCACATGGTGCAGGTGCCCTCGGATGCCAGAATAGGGTGCCACGGCTCATGAAGCTGGTGTTGCAGCCAGCTGTGAGCCTCCCCTTATGGGTGCTGGGAACCAAACTCGGGCCCCCTGCAAGAACAATATGTGCTCTTGTCCACTGAGCCATCCCTTCAGCCCTTATCTTGAAATTCTTCAGTTTTGAACAAGAGCTGCACAAATCAATAGCTAGTTGTGGCCACCAGCATCTATGTGACACACAGATGGAATAGGGTGTCTGCTAGTAACAAAGGCTAACAAAGCTCAGAAGTACAACAGAAAGAACCTGGGCTCTTGGTCATCCCTTTATGTAAATTTCTTATATTTAAAGTTCTTCCCACATAGACTATCTAGCCTCTTTTGTGAGTGAAGCAAACCATTGTGTGACCTGCTGGTCACATGGTCACATGAGAGCCACTTACCATACACTGGTAAAAAGTTTTATGGTGAGCCAGATGGTGCAGGCTTTTAATCCCAGCACTGGACAGGGCCTGGGGGGTGCAGAGGCAGGCAGATCTCTGTGAGTTCGAGGCCAGCCTGGTCTACAGAGTGAGTTCCAGGACAGCCAGAGTTACAACAGAGAAAACCTGTCTTGGGAAAGAAACAAAAATGTTTTAGAGTTTGGTTGCCATCTCAGATTAAGATCATCTTTTTCTTTAAATTTATAGAAAATTGGAGAAGACTATGTGAAAGACCTAAGCCAGCTGAGGAAGCTCCACAGCTTCGTGAGTGACGACATCTTCCTTCGAGAAATCGCCAAAGTGAAGCAGGTGAGACCATCGGGCAAGGGTCCCAGTCCTCACGGTGGAGTTGAGGATTTGGGTTCAACCAAGGCTTCCAAGTGAGGAGGACTCTGACCTGTTCATTCCCTGCAGGAAAACAAGCTGAAGTTCTCCCAGTTCCTGGAAAAGGAGTACAAGGTGAAGATCAACCCATCCTCCATGTTTGACGTCCACGTGAAGCGGATCCATGAATACAAGCGGCAGCTCCTGAACTGCCTGCACGTGATCACCATGTACAATCGTGAGTTTCCCCAAGCCCCGAGGACCCCTCCCGGAGGTGGAAGTAGTGGTCATCTTGAATTCCATCTATATCTCCGTCTTTTTAAGGCATCAAGAAAGATCCTAAGAAATTATTTGTGCCAAGGACAGTCATAATCGGTGGCAAAGTAAGTCGGCTGGATTCCATGGGGGCTTGAGGGCTCTAGCCTGTTGCCACATGCCTTCTTCGCCATTACATTGCTGTCCTTTCCCAAGGCTGCCCCAGGATATCACATGGCCAAAATGATCATAAAGCTAATCACCTCCGTGGCAGAAGTAGTGAACAATGACCCGGTGGTCGGCAGCAAGCTGAAAGTCATCTTCTTGGAGAACTACAGAGTATCTCTTGCAGAGAAAGGTAGTATCCTCATTCCAAAGCATGGGGGAGCGGAACAAAATCTGGGCTCATTCAGGATGTATTTGGGTGGGGCACAAAACAAGGTGGCTTCAGAGACGCCCAGAATGACCCAGGAGGTTGACGTCCCGTGATCACATTTGCAAGTGCCTGGTTCCTCCTGCTGGAGAGTTTGTGATGGTGCAGATGCTGAAATTTGGCCATGGTCCTCTGCAAAGGGGAGGAAAGGTCTTCAGTCTCCAGCCCAGATTTTGCAAAAGAGCACCAGCTCCCCAGCTCTCAGATGGGGGCCCTCTGGTCACTGCGTGGGAGGAAGGGCTGTCATTTGTTCATGTTGTGACAGTGAAGGAGGCGAGCACAGGACTTAGATGTGCACTTGAGATTCAAACACAGAGTCTCCACACAGGACGGGCAGGCAGGAAGCCAGTATCCCTTTCTTTACCACTGAGACCTTTGCTTATTCACAATTCATACTGGCAGAGAAGCCATCTACCAGCTGCTGCCAACTGTGTATTCACCTACTTCCCAGTTTGAAAAAAGTAAAAGTTAACTTTCTCTTTGTGGTATTTTGGGGTCCCCTGAGGTTACTGCTTAAATGCCTCAGTATAAAGAGAAAGGAGTCAGGACCCTAAAAATACAAATGAGTACAAATCTAATCTACAAATAAGCTCTCAGATTAAAGGTTGACCTTTGTGGTGAAAGGGCTTAAAGGTTCAGGCAGATTTGGGTATACATCAAGCTGAAGAGGCAGAGCTGGAATGTCTAGCCCCAGGCACAAAATACCTCAATTGCAGGGACAGTGAAAGAAGCAAAGGAAGAAGAGGAACAATTCGGTCGCTTCCAAAAAAAAGAGTTAAGGAAAGACCTGGGAACTTTATGGGCCAAGAAATAGAATTTGCAACGTTTTACAAAGCAAAAATAAAAACAGATGAAAATGGGGAAAGGTAATGTCCAATTTATAGCTCAGAGGCAGTGGTGGCGCACACCTTTAATCCCAGCACTCAGGAGGCAGAGGCAGGCAGATCTCTGAGTTTGAGGCCAGCCTGGTCTACAGAGTGAGTTCCAGGACAGCCAGGGTTACCGCAGAGAAACCCTGTCTCTAAAATAAGTAAAAAGTAAGATTCATAGACCAAGAAAGAGTGTTACAAGCACTCAGGGACATAGCACATTACCAATGGGCACAGCAAGCTGTGTCCTATGTACCACTGAAGGCTTACCTGGATGTATACATACTCACCATCAGCCGTAGGCCAGCTAGATCAACGCTCACATAAAATTAAGGATCCAGAGGGAACTAATCACCATAGTGACGTGGCCCCTTTACAGTCATTCCAGCCACAGATCTGTCGGAGCAGATTTCTACTGCAGGCACGGAAGCCTCGGGGACAGGCAACATGAAGTTCATGTTGAACGGAGCCCTGACCATCGGGACTATGGATGGAGCCAACGTGGAAATGGCAGAGGAAGCTGGGGAGGAGAACCTGTTCATCTTTGGCATGAGGGTAGACGATGTGGCCGCTTTGGACAAGAAAGGGTAAGAGTCACTCCTGTTGTTGAGCAGATGACCACCAGAAAGGGACATTACCTCGAAGGGCTTACTGTTTATATAGGCATCCCACTGAGGCCTAGTCTATAGGATGTAGAGACAGAACATCTCCCATGAGGAGTAAGGACCTCCCAGCTACAGCTAGCCTTAGTTACCCAGTCAGTGTAACTAAAGGATGCCTAGTCAGGTCAGATGCATGAACACCTTGCCATGGTTACCAGCCACGGCAGCTCAGCGGAGTGGTCCAGTTTTCTGTCTGTGATTGTACTTTAATGGAAAGAGGAAGCAGTATCTACTTGGATGTTTCTGTCAATCAAGTTAAAGCAATATGTGGTGTTCTGTAGTAGTACACTGGTGTGGCAGCTCACCAAACAGGACAAGGAGGCATATTTCATAAGTGGAAGCCCTGCCAGACCTCAGCAGAGGGAACCACCATCATGGCCGGTGCCATACTCACAGTGGAACCCCGAGTATCTAAACTCAGGTGTATTTATTAATTCAGAACGCCTTCGGTGTTCTACTGATACCATGTGCAGATCATACGCATCCCCCACAGAAATCCAACACCTGCGGACAATACAAAATGCCAAGGCCTAGGCACCCCTTTTTCCAACAGTGCACAAAAACGATTATTTTAAACACAGCTAAAAATAAACTTCCACAACAGTGTTCCTTTAAGATCTCTGAGCGATGGGGACCAGAACCTGGCAGAGAGTAAACAGATGTGCTCTGGCAACATTTGTTCTCATTCGAAACGTAGTTGGGTTTATTAACCTGAGTCCGAAAAGAACCCAAAGGAGCTCCAGGAAATTCAGGGGATGTTAAAGATGCTTACAGACCCTTACAGGTAAGTTTCACTCAATAACAAGTGTTATGAATCTGTGAGTCCAAAGAAAGCAGCTAGTTTCATGCCATTTAGAGCCAGAACCTGCTTTAAAATAAACCTTACCATATTCTACCAGACTAAAGTAGAATTTTCATTATCTGGTGTCCTTAAATGCTTTTGATTGTAAGGAATGAATCAGTTGGTCACTCAGGAGCTAGTAGAAAAGAAATTAATTTGTACCCATGTTGAAATCTGTAATGATTTCTGTACGCCTGATGTTTCTGGGTGTGTTTGACAGCGAACGAGGCACGCAGTGTGCTGCTCTTCTCACACACTACGACAGACTTGCCTCTCATCACCCGCCCTTGGTTACAGATACAAAGCGAAAGAATACTATGAGGCCCTTCCGGAACTGAAGCTGGCCATTGACCAAATTGACAACGGCTTCTTTTCTCCCAGTCAGCCTGGCCTCTTCAAGGACGTCATCAGCATGCTATTTTATCATGACAGGTGGGTTCCCACAAGGTGTGACTAGATGTGTGAAGATGGGACAAAAACACCTCACACCAGCAGCAGCCCGCTCCTGTGATTTATCCCAGAGCTGTAATCTGACCAGCTATCATAAGCCTGGGGCAGGGAACCCTCCACAAGTGATCAAGGCTTGAGGATAGGACTGAAATCTTGTGTTCTTTTTCCATCAACACATTCAATTCTCACATGCACATACATGGTGACATATTTGCATATGGGAACCACAAACAGGTGAATGTTCTTGTTGGTAATACAGGCATACATGAAAATAAGCAAAAGAGAATTTAAAAGTGAAATCTCTCTGTTAATGACGGCGTTTTTATTTTTCTTCTTCCCAACCTTGAACACACAAAAAAACAAAAACTAGGTTTAAAGTCTTTGCGGACTATGAGGCTTATGTCAAGTGTCAAGAAAAAGTCAGCCAGCTGTATATGGTGAGTATGTGATGGTTTTTAAGTAGTTTGCTATGATCAATTAATTGTTTCCTTTTTATGAAATATAAGTAACAGGGCCCCACTGGCCAATCGCGCCTAGGGAAGCTTGATAGAGTACTTGCCTGGCGTGTGCAAGGCTCTGAATTTGCCAGCCTTCTCCTACAGTACCCCCAAAAGAAAAGAAGATGAAAGAGAGAGTGAGTGAGGGGAGTTTACAGATGTTCAGATAAAATCTGTCTTTTTTTCCTAGTTTACAAGACACTGGGAGGGCTATTCCAGAGGTTGGAATTTGAGATTTCAGTAACAGTTGTAAACTTCTTCAATACTCTAGTTTAAAAAGAAAATCGAGCATCCACCATGTAGGAGGCCTGTCCCAGAAGCTCAGGATACAGGCCTCAGAGGTGAGCAGGCCTCTGTGCTGGGCTCTGCCCCTCTTCTCTCAAGCAGCCTGTAAACCCCAGGTTTTTAAACAGAACTACACATCATAGTCACCCAGTTTGCTGTTTCAAAATACACATGCTAACTCCCTCTTCATCCATGGCAACTCTGTCTCATTCTTCAGTAGAACCCTCCATCAGTATTTGAAAAACCTGCCAGGATTATTCTAAGATCAAGCCCCAGTTTAGTTGGATAAAAACTGCTTTCTCTGAAACCTGTAGAATAAATACCTTCCCTGGACCAGTCTTGTGGAGGGGACAGATCACTAGAATGTAAATGTACAGAAAGAAAAGAGATTTATGTATGATTATTAAAAACAAAACCTAGAGCTATTTGGATATGTCTCCACCCGCAGGAATGCATTGTTAAAAAGGTGCATACTGCAGAAATCATGGGAGGGTTGGTCACCTCCTAGAAAAGAGACTTGTAGTGCACCGAGGTGTCCAGTGGATCAGGTACCAGAGGAGTGAGTTCTGAGCTGAGACTCCAGGAGGGAAGGCTTCGTGAACATTCTTTTCCATTCCTCTCTCAAGGCAGGCGACACCTTGGGAGGATTAGCGCCTACAGTCACCCTAGACAGCCCTCTGGGGCTTTCAAATGAGATCCTCTGCAGCCCTTCATCCTCTAGTTTGAGTCAGATGGCTCAGACCTAAGTTCCAGTTAATGGCTGTGGAGAGCTAAGTGGTTCTGGAGCTAAGCGGCTCGCTGCGCTTCCTGTACAGGGATGAGAACAGCTGCTGGGAGAAACAGAAATCAGAACGGGAAAGAAAAACAGCAAAGGCAAGGACTAATGTCAAGGTCAGTTAGACACAGCGGGTCTTCCATTAGAATTACGGCCCAAACCCAAAGAATGCCATCGGGACCCCAGCGTTTCAGCCATTCCTGCAGACCTCAGGTTTCTGCTCTTGGCCGTGGTTGCATTGCCGAGGTTAGCACGCCCGCGTGGCTGAGAAGCCTACCTACGATCCATCTTAGTTGTTTTTACTGTTGCATGTCTCCAAGCCTCAGTGAGCTCTCATGCTCTGCTTCGGCATAGCTTGGGGTACAATGGTGGTTTGTTTGTTTGTTTTAATGCTCTCGATGTCTTCACAACTTGGAATAACTTCCAATAAACTTGCAGAGATCTCTAAAAAATAAAAAAGCATGAGGCTGTACGTTAAATGTATTTTTATATTCTTTTACCAAAAAAAAAAAAAAAATGTAAGATTTAAAAATACGTGATTGAGAATAAAACCTTTTTCACCCTGTTTTGAAATCCCAGTAGAGTTGCAGGAATTCAGAACAAGCCAAATGGGGCCGAGGCCTTCAAAAAGAACAGGAAGAGCTAAGTGGGTCGGGCGAGCTTCCCATTGCTTTGTTAGCTAATGTTCAACTGTTTTTCAAACTCTGTGACTCCCGGGTTAAAACTCGCCCTCTCACAATGAATATTAGTCCCTTTCTCCCCTCTGTAGCTTGAAGAGAGGTTGCTCATTTATCTTTTTAAGATTTGTTATTTTTATTTATGCATGTCCTACGTGAGTGGGTGTCAAATGTGTGCAGGTGTCCACGGAGGCCAGAAGAGGTTATTGGATCCCTGGGCTTGCGTTCCAGGCAGTTATGAGGTGCCTGATGGGGTTCTGGGAACTGAACTCAGGAGTACTCTTAACCATGGAGCCATCTCCCCAGCCCTCAGTCTCCATTTACGACAAACGTGGGAAATATGGCTTACATGTTAAGACACTGGAACCCTAACAGGATTGCCAGTTAGAGAATTCCCAACCACCATAGACGTTCTCCCTTCCTCCCTCCCTTTTTCCCTCTCTCTCTTTCTCTCTCTTTCTCTCTCTTTCATGTGTGTGTTCTTGCTTTCTCTCATAGGGTCTATGTAGCCCAGGCTAGTTTTGAACTTGAGACCTTCTTGCCTCAGCCTCTTGAAGGCTGGAGTTACAAGCATCCACCACCATACTATGCTCATGGTTTCTCTTAAAATGAAAAACAGTTCTTTTTCATTCCTAAGAGAAATACGCTCTGAATATGAAGACAGTGTAGTCTGCCCTAGCTGACTCTCACCAGAGCAAATGCATTTGAAAATCTTTCTAGTTTGTTCCTGTCATTTCCTCTGTGAGGCGTGTTTGGCCTGATGTTTGTCAAAATTTGCTGGGCACAAGACCCCTGGATTGTATACATGCTTATGTTATCCACAGAATCAAAAAGCCTGGAACACAATGGTCCTCAAAAACATAGCTGCCTCAGGGAAATTCTCCAGTGACCGAACAATTAAGGAATATGCCAGGGACATCTGGAACATGGAGCCCTCAGATCTGAAGATCTCCCTCTCCAATGAGACCGGCGATGGGATCAACAAGGCCAATGGGAAGTGAATAGGAAAATGTCTCTGGAAAAAAGATTAACTTCTTATTGAACTTGAATATTTTTATAGCTTCGTTGATTCTGTTTTGTTATTGGGTAATTAGTTAAGTGTCTCTGGGAATGGGAAACGTATGGATGTGTTAGAACTGAAAATAAAATGTTGTCTTCTGGTTGTCAATCAGTAGCCTGCTAGGATCACTCTCCTCAAAAGTAACTGAATAGCCGGAGAACGGCTCGGAACTGTTTAACGCCTTTTAAATGAACTGAGGTAAAATATAACTTCTTCCTCACACTGCTGTGGGAACCCAAGCTTCAGGCCGCTCTCTCGCTCAGTCCGTTCAAGCTGCTATAACAAAAAGTGCTAATCTAGACAACTTACAAACAACATAAATTTAGTCTCACAGTTCTGGAGATGAAGAAGCCCAGTGTCTGACTTTCTGCTTCCCAAATGGCACCTTCTCATTGAGTCCTTTGGACCTGTTTTTAGGGACACTAGCTCCATTCATAAGAGTCCAGCGTCCACGATCCGATCACTGAGGAGTAAATTCCAACACAGAACTTGGAGGCAGACACCAACATCCACGGACTAGCAGCCAGCTTATTCACAAGTATTCCCGGCGAGTTTCATAACAGACATTTACAGATGTGATAGGATTGTATTAAATTCTGAGGGATTGGATTCACAAGACAAAGGATGAACTAGAGGAACATGAGCACTTCACATAGCTTTCTTTATTCAAATGGCATGTGGCCTCAGCGCATCCAGGCTGCGCAGTAGAATTTTGCATAAAGAAACCACACAGCTCAGGTGATGTGTGGACTACATCTTCACTGAAGACTTCTGCAGCTCCGCGCCCTCACGCCCACTGCTGGCTCAAGAAGTCTCTGCAGAAAAAAAGGACTTCTTAGGTCAGCACACATTTGGTCTGCCTGGTCACCATGGCAGCACAGGAGTCAAAATTGACAAGACTAGTTCTCACCTCACACTTCTTATTAGCATGGGGCTTTCACAAAGCAGGTTGTGATGGAATCCGGGAGGGATGACAACCATTTTGACCCTGTCTTTGTACCTGTAGGCACTACGTGCAATTTCATAGAGCTGTAGGAGAAGCAAAGACAGTCAAAGGCCGTGAACACAGCCACAGGACTCCTAGTCTGATTGTCCTAAAAGCGAAAGGAACTCGGGGAGTCTCTCATCAAGTCAGAGACCTAGGGATCCCCCAGTCCTCGGCTGTTTCTCCAACTGAGGATCAAAATGCCCACGAGTGATAGAGAATGTCCAGCATGGGTTTGTTTGCAGGGAAACATCTTTAGAGGGATGGGGGTCCCATAGGACCTGGGATTCACTATCCACTTAGCCACAGACCCCAGGTGAGGAACAAGGACTAACTCTATCATCAACTAAGTAGCCAAGGACACCTGCCCCTCACTCAGGGAACATGGCTCTTTAGGGGTGTAGAGCATCCCCTATAATGCCAGAGACCCTTAGACTCTAATCAGAGGTCAGCTAGATGAAGTGGCAGAGCTCTCGGGCTACCTGTTTCCCGTACTCCAGGGGCACTGTCATGTCGTCTTCTCCGTGCAAGATGAGAAGCGGGGAGGACAGGAACTTCACACTAGGAGCAGATGGAAGAAAAACACCCAGTTTGAGACTTCAACCTGAGCTCTTAAGTTACAGTTTTAGCAGCACATGAAGTTTGCCCAAAGAACAAAAATATAAAATCTTCCTTCCACGGAGTCACAGCTTCATTGTGTAGAAAACTTCACTTAATAACCTTTTTATCCCCAACCATTTTTCCCTGTTTGATTTGCTCAAACAATTGAACTGAATTAATTAATTCACTTCTCTGTGAATTTTTATAATACTGAAAAGGACATAGATTAAAATAATAGATTTGCATGGTGTTAATAGACTGCATTGGGTAGTGCCTGAAGTATTTTAATTAAAACTATACAGCCCGCTGGACGGTGGTGGTGCACGCCTTTAATCCCAGCACCCGGGAGGCAGAGGCGGGTGGATCTCTGAGAGTTTGAAGCCAGCCTGGTCTATAGAGTGAGTTCCAGGGCAGACAGCTTTACAGCAGGGAAACCCTGTCTCCAAAAAACAACAAACAAACAAAACGTCTATAAAATAGGGAGATTCCCCTGTGGGTGAGAACACTGGCTGTTCTAGTCAACCATATAGCAGCTCACAACCATCTGTAACTGCCAATCTAGGGGATCCAATGCCCTCTTCTGGATTTTTGGGGCACTGTACATACATGGTGCACAGACAAAGTACCCCCACACATAAAATTTAAATAGTCTTTAAAAGTATATAAAATAGCTCAAAAATTACAAAACTACCACAGAACCCTCTGAGACCTTCTTGTAACGACCTATTTACTTCTCCCCACAAAAGTAGAGAGTGGACATGCAGTCCGGGGTGTGGTTAGCCACCTGGTCAGCCCGGTTTGGCAACAAAAGGTCTCGGACATGCAGAAAGACCTGCTCTCGGGGCTATTCAGACAATGTCCTGCCAAACTCATCACTAAAGATGAGTGTTCAGAACAGTAGCTCTTCTCGAGTGCCGAGCGAGGAAGAAGGCTGTATTGTAGCTGCCTATTTGGAAGCATTCTTAAATTTCTGCCCTATGAGAGACTAACTTGCCAAGTTTCAATCATTGTACCCATTGTCGGGTCAGCTGGCTGGTGTCACACGGGTTTGGACCACACGGGGAGTAGACCCAGCAGTCAGGGATCTCCCACAGACTGTTAGACTAGACCCTAGCAGCCTTTTGCAGGGCCTGTAAAGATGTATCTTATGATACCAGAGAAAGTACTGGATTGGTGGAGGCACTGGCTCAGACACAAGGAGGAGAGCAGATCCTGAAACCCGTAGAAACCCCACTCCAAATCTAATGGCCGTCTCTGAGCATGGAATCCAGGGAGAAGTACGGCCGATACCCGAGCTCTCGCCTAATATACCATGCCAGTTACTCAAGAGGGAGAGCAAGCACCTCATCTCAGTTAGCTTACTTTTCATCATTAGGGAAGACGATTCTGTCTTTTTTAACAGCATCCATAAGCATGCGTAAACATCTGGGAAACTTCTGGCAAATCTATTTTTTAAAAAAAGAGAAATCAAAGATGTTAATGCTTGTCCCACAGCTGTCCAGAATACGTGGTTGCAGGGTCCCAAAACAACCTTCCCAAACGGCCATGCACTGTGTTACAGCCTCTCACTATGAACCCTAACATCAAAGACACTTGGTAGTGTCTACTTATATTGCTTCATTTCAAATACACGTGACAGCCAGGCTTTTATTCCTCTGCTCACGAGGGAGCAGTAATATACGAAATCTAAAATCTGCTTCCAAAGAAAGCAGAATTAACCAGTTTATTTATGGGATGGCATTCAGATTAGACAGATCCTGGTGAGGGTGTGTGATACACAGGTAACTGGTTTGAGAGGATTTGAACACTGTGTATGTCGAATGTGGTTTATTATTATAATGCTCTAAAAACATTTCAGGTTTTGACAATGGCCACAGGATCCCAAATACACCAATTGTCATTCTGCACACACTGAATTTCTGCTCTAAGGAAAATCTGCAATAAGAGAGCTAAATCTGCCTTTCAATCCCGTAATTACATCATCACAATTAGTTCATAAGCCCTAAAAACAAGGAGCAGAGAGCCGAAGCCCTGCACGGCAGAGTGCCCCCTCCTACCTTCCTGCACCCCCAAACTGCATCCCAAATTCATCTTGCCCTCTGTCTCCACGGTCCCCACCCCGAGCCACTCTACCTTTGGATCTCTATGGCACCCTGCTTCCACCCTCCCCTTCAGGAATGCAGCTCCCGAGTGGAAACCTCAGTGTGCCAACCAGATCAGGGCACTGCATAGCCTAATACCCTCCAAAGACGCTTGGGTTAAGCCAAACACCTGGCCTCTGAGCCCCTGCAGAGCTGGGTGCCCCCTGTGTCCCTAGCCGTGTCTTCAGTCACCACATGCCTCGCTGGCTGCACCCGGCTCGGCTGTCTTCTAGAATGCGGGCTCCGTCAGAAGGTCCTCACTCTTGCTCCTCTCTCAGCCACACACCTCTAGACGTTTGCTTCAGCGGGCATCAGCTGAGACGGCGCTTTATTTTTTTTTAATTTTTGATATTATAACTTAAAACATTTCTTCTTTCCTTTCTGCTTTCCTCCTACTAAACCTCTTTTATACACACACACCCCTCCCTGCTCCCCTTCAAATTCATGGCCTTTTTTCACTAAATATACATACATACATACATACATATATATATATATATATATATATATATATACATACATATATATATATATATATATATATTTCATTCCTAAATATAGCCTGTTCTGTCTGTATAATGTTATTGTATGTATGTTTTCAGGGCTTTTTAATAGGAGTTTTTCCTTGCAGGCTATAAAGTCTCGCCTTGGTGCCCCTCTCACAGCTGGTCAGTATTCTCTTTCTGGGATTGGTCTTCTATTTCTCCTGCAAGGATATAACTTCTTCACTAGTATGTGTGTGTGTGTGGTGGGGCACAAGACAGTTCTCTTTTCTGCTGGTACCCTCAAAATCTAGAGGACCTCCTGGGATATCACAGATGCTCAGTAAGTATTTGCTAAGTGCGGAATGGATCTTGTTATGCAAATATCCCTGCGTGCACCTTAAGCTATTCGTCCTTTTTCCTTCGTGGGCCTGATTCTCAGGTTTTATCCTTAGACTAGATTTTTACAAAGGAAAGACCATCAGAGTCTCCCATAGAGAAGAGGATGGAGGAATGGCGGGTAGTAAGCAGGACATTGCGAAGGGACAGAAATGGACAAAGAATCGGCAGGTCAAGGCCAATAAACTTCCTAATTATTTTAGATAGAATCTCACAATGATGCCAGGCTGGCTTTGAACTCATGACCCCCCTGCCACTTTCTGAATAGGTAATATTACAGGTAACAGTGTCACATGTGTTTTTCTTTTAAATGTTTTCACATTTATTTAGAGTGTGTGTGTGTGTGTGTGTGTGCGTGTGTGTGTGTGCGTGTGTGCATGTGTGCAGCATGCCGTGTGCCCTGTGTACATGGAGTTCAGAGGACAACTTGTAGGAATTGGTTCTCTCCTTCAATCATGTGTTCAGGGGCCCAAACTCAGGTCATCAGGCTTGGCAGCAGTGTTTTAACCCAGTGACCCAACTTGCCATCCCTAGCTTCCCAATTTTTTTTAAAAGGAAAAAAATAAAAAACAAAACAAAAGACCATCATAGTAGGGCCGACAGCCTGCCCTGGAAGAGTGCCACTGGGGAAGAGTGACTTTCTAAACGCTCTTTTCCTGATATTTTAGAAGGGAATTCACAACCCTGTAGGGAGTCTAGTTAGCAAACTGGTACAGGACAGAGGCCAGCACCAGTGAGCAGACTCCTGTGGCACACTTGGGTCTCAGGCCTGCCGCTTCCAGAGCCCCCTCAGTTGTCGAATCTGCCTGGCCTGCACATTGTCCAGCTCTCTGAGAGTGACCAGCATTCAGGTGTGGGCCGGCGTCTAACACCGCCTCCTCCCCATCTCCTCCCAGGCTTCCACGCTAAGGGCAAGGTTCCTGGGTTCAGCTCTCTTTTCTTTGTCTCCTGATTCCCCCACTCCTGGAATTAGGACTCACGGGAGAAAATTCAATACGAGAAACCCTTCAGCAATTCATTTCAAATTCTGAAGGAGTAAGAAGAAAGCAGATGCGAGCCAATCTTCTCCCATCATCCCCCACTCCCTACCATGGAGATGCCCTGAGTCGCTAAAGGTCATATGGCTACTCCCAGGCCACAGAGGCGGGCTCTTAACTGCTCTTCCCACCTCCTTCTTCCTTCTGTAATAATCCCAGACAAACTAAACTCAGGAAGGAACAACTGAGGCACCAGCAGGGGTCGGGGGAGTCATACAGGGCTAGCTAGCGGCAGAGGCTAGAACTGAAACAAAATCTGTCTGCATCCACAGGTCATGCTCATCACTTACACCATCCTAATTAACAAGACGGACTGAACTGTGGTCACGAATGGCTTCCAACATGTCCTCTCTCCACAGAGCGGAGGGTGGAGGACCCGTGCCCCTCTCTGCTCTATGTCACCTCGCGCGTCGTGGTGATGATGCTCAGGGTCTCGCACCCCGTGTGGATAGAAACAGCTCTAACCCAGAGTGCTTACTATGCAGGCACAACTGTAGTTGCTTTTCGTATTGCATGCACATTCACTAATTTAACCGTCGCAGCAAATTTGAGTACACTTTTCTTATCCCAGGTTATAGGTGAGGCCACAAGAGCTGAAAAAAGAATTAGCCCGAGATTACCCAGCTGATCATCCAGAAAGCCAACCCCGGGCAGTCGGACACCAGAGCCAGGGCTCTTAAGGCCTGTGAAAAGCTACAGGAGAGTAAACGATCATGTTGTGGAGGGCTCATTAAATCAGGCCGCTCCTGGTTTTCCGTTTAGACCGTACCATAGTGCAAAAGCGATATCCATCGAGAAAAAACTCTAAGTACTTGGAGTGGTGATCTCTCCCTGGACCAGCAACGTGCAGATGATCCTGGCTGGTGCTGCCAAACGGCAGCAGCTAGCTGAAGCCCCCTGTCAGCCAGGAGATCACCAACATCCCAGACTCCACAGCGCTGAGCCACTGAGCCGCCACACCAGCAGGGAAAGCGTAGCCAAGGCAGGGGTCTACCATCGCTTGTCAACAAACATCTGTAAAGTTTATGTCATTTAAAATTGAATTAAACTTTTTTTTAAAAAGGAGAGAAGCTGGGTGCCGCGGGACACTCCTGTAGCCCTAGCTACCTAGGAGGCTGCGGCAAGTTCTGGTACGGCACCCCATGGCCTCTGCTTCCGCTCCTGCCTCCAGGTCTTTGTCTTGACTTCCTTCCTGTAGATCGGCTATAAGATGTAAGATGTTTCCTCCCAAAGTTGCTTTGGTCATGTGCTTTTAAAACAATAGAAACTTAATCAAGGCAACTCCTAGGTTATGGTAGCGCCAAGAGAGGAAAAGCAGCATCCGACACACCCGATTTCCCCAAATAGGTAGGGGATATGAAAAGCACTCCTACCTCTCCTGTGTGGTCAAAGAAGAAATCAGAATGGTATTATAAAATATTGTAACTCGCTAATAATTAAGTACTTAAATTTTTTGTTTATTTTTTCTGTATATGTATATATTTATATATACATACACACACATATATATGCATGCACACCCATGTATATGTGTATGATCTGTGTGTGTGTGTCTGTGTGTGTCTGTGTGCTTTAATGCCCAGTGCAAATGTGGAAGTTACAGGCAACTTGCAGGGGTTTTTTCTCTCCATCCACCATGTGGGTTCCAGGGACCAAATACAGTCGAGGAGATGTGGTGAGTTAAATGAGAATAGTCTCCATCGTCTCATATGTTCAAATACTTGGTTCCCACCCCCCATTGGTGGAACTGTTTGGGAAGGATTAGGAAGTGTGGCCTTGCTGGAAGAGGTATGTCACTGGGGGTGGGCTTTGAGATTTCAAGAGTCTTATACTATTCCCTCTGTGCTCTCTGCCTCCTGCTTATGGATGGAGATGTGAGCTCTCAGCAGCTGCTGCAGCCACCTGCCACCACAGCTTCACCCCATCATTATAAACTCTAGCCCTCTGGGGCTGTGAGCCCAAGCAAGCTCTTCTTTTATATGTTCCCTTGCTCATGGTGTTTCACTGCAGCAGAAGAATGGTAATTAATACATCAGGCTTGGCAGCGAGTGTCCTTACCCACTGAGCCAGCCACCTTGACAGCCCTGAACTAGCAGTGAGTACCCTTACCCACGGAGCCACCTTGCCAATCCTGAGTTAGCTGACAATTAAAGCATCTTTAATCCCAGCACTTGAGAGGCAGAGGCAGGTGGATTTCTGTGAGTTCGAAGCCAGCCTGGTCTACATAGTGAGTGAGTTCCAGGACAGCCAGAAGTACATAGTAAGACAAAGCAAGAAAGCAAGAAAGCAAGAAAGAAGAAAGCAAGAAAGAAAGCAAGAAAGCAAGAAAGAAGAAAGAGAAAGCAAGAAAGCAAGAAAAGAAAGCAAGAAGAAAGAAAGAAGGAAAGGAAGGAAGGAAGGAAGGAAGGAAGGAAGGAAGGAAGGAAGGAAGGAAGGAAGGAAGGAGAAAAAATGTACAGCCAATACTCTTAACCGCTGAGCCACTGCAGGACTCCTGGCTGGAGGGTTGCAGAAGTGAAGCCAAAAAGTGCCCCCACTTCCTGGCGAAGTGGGCCGAGACACTGAGGTATCCTTCTCCTCTCTAGCCCACGGAAGTCCCTGGCCAAAAATATTAGTTATAACTTGCTTGCTTCACAAGAAGCTAAAGGAACATGTTTATCTGCATTAGAGCGGGTCCCTTGCTTAGGAGCACCCGCCCTGCCATGCTAATTAAGGCTTCCCCGCCCAAGGGAGAAATCCCCGCCTTCCCGGAAAGATATTTAATAAGGAAAAAGCTTTTGAATAAACGAGTGTCGTGTCCACCAGACTTCGGACTCCCGAGACTCTTCTTGCGTCTCGTCGTTCTCGGCGGCGCGGAGATCACAGTCCACACCCGGTCCAAGGAACCCACGTCCCCCAGGCTTCCCTGCGCTTTCCCGCGGCTCTCGCCCCGACCAGGGCGGAAAACTGGGAGGCTTCCCAGCTAACTGTGGGCTGGGGAAGAGCTGTGGCGAAGGCTGGGGAAGACCAAAACAACGAGAAGCCGCCACTCCGTCCTCTTCTCCATTCTCTACCACGGCAGGCAGAAAAAAGCAGGTCTTAAATCCTAGCATCCATGTGACCCACGATGGCTGGGTTCTTCCCGAGGACCATGCTGCCCGCTCTGGCCTTCCTCACACTACTGTCCCGACCCCTTTTGGGGTGTTCCCTGCCGTGCCCCCGGAGTCAGCCACACACGAAGAGCGTTAGACAACGGAAACTAAAGAACCTAAACGGTAAGTAAACAAGCAGCAAACAAACAAATGTTACAGTAAACAAAGGACAAACAATGCTCACGTATGATCAGTATTAGAAAGATATCAATTCCCCAGACGGATCCACAGGGCTAATGCAGCAAAATCAAAGCCACCCCCTTTTTTTTTTTTTTTTTTTATAAATTGATGAGAATACTCCAAAATATACAGAAAACACAAATGGTTAAAAATAGCCAAGGCTAGACCAGAGAGAGACACGGCTCAGAAGTTAAGAGCATTTGTTGCTCTTACAAGAGGACCCAGGTTCCCAGCACTCTGGTGGTGGTTCACAAGCATCTGAACTCTAGTCCCAGGGACCCCGACATCCTTCTCTGGCCCCCTTAGGCACACATGCGCACGGTGCATAAGACATGCAGGCAGGCCTACCTGCACGCATAAATAAAAGTTAAAAAGCAAAAAAATGAAGAATGCCTAAGGTAATGTTGAATATGAGCAAAACTAAAGACCCTGTACAGCAAACATGAAGACTGATCATATACTATCGTGATTAAAACATCGTAATAGTCACACAGGCGTGGACAATGGAGGAAAAGGAGAAGCTAAGCAGCCGAGCATACACATGTCCGCACACAGACTCCGAAACATGTGAACCCTGATGCTGCAGAAAGAGCAAGTGCATTTCATAAGCGGTCCAGGCCCACGGATACCTCCCTCTACACAAACACCCAAGTTGTGAACTGCAGTTTTTAACAGAAAAGATAAAGCAGTTTCTAGAAAAGGGCAGAGAAAAATGTCTTGCACACACTTGGTTAAGCAGAATTTTCTTATACAAAACACAAGAGCATAAGTATTTTTTAAAAAGTTGACGAATTGTTCCACATTAAGTGTAGAACTATTTCTTCATGGTGTCATGCCAGTCAGGGAGGAAAAAGGCCAGGCCAAATCCTGTAATCTACTGGCAGTACAGTTTCCTAACAACTCTTGCCAACATCTATGAAGAACTCCCACAAGTAAAATACAGCTCAGTCCAAACACAGGAGAAAGACATGAACAAGTTCATAAGAAGTGCTATCCAAAAATGGCCCATAAACACATAAGAATACCTGATCTCACTACCAGGGAAATGCAATCAAAACCACAGTGATATGCCAACGCCGGAGTAAACCTGTGTGACGATTACGATTTCACACACCTGCTGGGAGATAGGCTGGTAAGATCACTTTTGAAAACCACACAGCACTGTAAGTGCTACAGCAGAATCTTACACACAGCCTTTCAGTCCTCAGGCGAACCCAGTGACAGCTTGCACATTTGCAAAACACAAGCAGAGGCTGGAGAGAGGGCTCAGCGGTTAAGAGCACTGGCTGCTCTTCCAGAGGGCCCAGGTTTCCAAATCCCAGCACTCACGTGGCAGCTAACAACCATCTGCTACTCCAGTTCCAGGGGATCTGATGCCTTCTCTGGCCTCTACAGGCACTTCACGCACACGGTGCGCACGCATGTATACAGGCAAAACACTCACATAGATAAAGACAAAAATAGAATGCAATCAGAAGAAGACACACTGAGGTACATAGCTTGGCAGTAGGGCATTCGCCGACCACGTGTGAGGCCAGAAGTTCAATTCCCAGCATACACACGCAGAGAGAGACAAAGAGGACAAGAGAGAGAGGACCTATACAATAGCAATGTTATAGGTTGCCTCAAACTGTGAGTCATCTGAACGTAGCATAATGGACCCATAAACGATAATACGTGCATTATAACTGAATACCATATAGTAATGAAAATGATCAAATGACAGTTCAACACATGCAGGATAAAGTCTCATAGTATCAGGGTAGGTGAGAAAACTAAGAATGTAACCTGCCTAATTACGCTTATATGTAAAGAAGCTCAAGAGCAAACAAAACTATACAGAACGACATAAGACACACGCACAGGCGGTGTCGCTACAAAGAAACACATAGATGTGACTACCTTCCCCTGAAGGCAGCTAAGCAAATTCCAGAGGGTTCTGTGGTGGCTTACAGCAGTAAACATTTCAGAAGCAGACGGATTAGGGTATCCCTATGAGCCGGTGGTGGCGCACACCTTGATCCCAGAACTCTGGAGCGGGGGCAGGGGGATCTCTGTGAGTCTGAAGCCAGCCTGGTCTACAGAGCGAGTTCCGGGACAGCCAAGGCTACAACAGAGAAACCCTGTCTCAAGAAACAAACAAACATATGTATCCCTGTGATACCTTGTAGCATCAGATCATTTTAAAATTTGCCGGCATCGCCTCTGAAACCTTTACATTTCCTCAAACTCCTCTGTTAACCCCTCATTTACGAACATTTACTGTGGGTATGATAAGATTGGGCTAAGAATAAGAGTATAAAATTAGGGCAAGGGGTCAGACGCAGTGACTCATGATGTCCCTCCAGAAATCAGGAAGCTTGAGACAAGAGAATTGTGGGTTGGAAGCCAGCCTGGGCTACACAGTGTGAGTTCAAGTGCAGGCCGGGCTATGGAATGAAACCCGTGTAAAAAGAAATAAGGTTATAAATACTAATGGTAATAATAACAGGATAATGTGCACAGCAGATTCTTTAGACTCATCTTCGTGTTTTGCTTTCTGGAGAAGATCGCTGCCCACGTCCGGAGTACTATGAGAAGCATTTTCCCTAGAATCTTCCTTTTGATAGAACGATGTAAGAGATATGGCTGGCATTCACAGAGCTAAAACTGATGCTAACATTTTTATTTTCAATTTAAAACGAGTAATTACAGTAATAAACCTGTGTCCAGTGAGTTTGCAAATTATAAAACGTTTGCTCACTTCGGAAGCACCTGTACTAAAAACATTATAAGGGACACACAGTTAACTTGAGGGAGATTTTCCACTTGACCGGCTCCTTGGTCTGTTAGAAGAAGCCTTGTGCCTTTCGTAGAAAACTGACCAAAGCTAGAGCAACTCAGGAACATAGGAAACTCCACAGAGAAAGGAGCCATATTCATGAGTGCCTGGGAATGGGACCATCCTACTCGTCGACGCAGGGCAAGAGGAACAGGAAGCTCACTTTTAGCAGGGGATAGTTGATAGTCGCCACCCATATGTTGGTAAAAGGAGCTTCTAAGACAATAGCATCAGCTGGACATCCTGGAAGACAGAACGATAGAAAACGAACACGTGAGTCCTTCGTTCAAATACGCGAATGCCGCCTCCCCTAGTCCTCAAGGTCTTGTGCATGAACTGCCTACATTAAAACCACTTGTGAAGTTTTTTGATTTGCAAGCTCTTGAACCCCACACCATACCTGGGGGACAGTCTTAGGGTAGGGACTGAGAGTGTGTGTGCGTGTGTGTGTGCGCGTACACGCCTGTGCATGCTCATGTGGGTATACGTGTCTATGTAAGCATGAATGCACATGGGTAAAAATGAATGTGGAGGTCAGAGGTCAACCTCAGACTGCTGTTCCCCAGGAACTGTCTGCCTTGTTTTTTGAGACAGGTTTTCTCATTGATCTCTCAGTGATCGTTGAGCTTGCTGCTGAGGCTAAGCTGACTTACCAATAAGCTCTAGGAATCCTCCTGCCTCTGCTTCCCCAGTGCTGAGATTAGAGGTGTTCCACAGTGGGCATGGTAGCACACACCTCTCATCCCAGCACCTGGGAGGCTGAGGCAGGCAACCTCTGCGAGTGTGCCTCCAGCTTGGTTTACATAGTGAGCCCGGGACTAAATAAATAAGTCACTATCCCACACTTGCACCACTACTCCTGCCTTTCCCCATAGGTTCAGGGGACAGAACCTGTGTCCAAAGTGCACATGGCAAGCACTTTACAACTCAAGAATACGCATTTCCGAACAAGCTCTCTGCTCCTTGGGTCTTCTATGCACACCATAGTTAAATCCATCGCCTTCTATTAAGAGAATAAGGCTTGCAGGGCTCAGAAAATGGAAGAAAGCCAAGGATTGTATGGAGAGAGTCTGCAGTCCTCTGTAAAGGGTAGCCCAGAGGCTGATTGAGCTGTGTGGCCAATGCTCAAAGAGCAAGTAGAAAATGTATATGGCAGGAGGGCATGCGCATGTGTGTATATGAATGGACATGTATGCTCATATGTGTGTATGCAGATATGTAAGTGTATGTGTATAATGTGTATATATGTATATTTACACGTGTGTACACATGTGATCTGTACATATTTAAAAGCACATGAGGACTACTGAACTGTAAGAATTTTCAGAGCCAGTACCAAGTGAGAAAAGCACAAAGGATTTAAGCCACCTTTCCCATCAAAGCAGATGAAACTCTAAAAACTTTTAATTGGTAGGATTCAAAACTAAAACCAAGAACTATTGGCACTCTCACAGAACCAAAGGGACAAAAGCTACTGTTCAGAGGGGCTGTAGAGGCAGCACAGCTGGTACAGTGGTTCCCACGCAGACACAAAGATCCGAGTTCAGATCCCCAGCCACCACGTAAGGAAGCTGTGGCAGCACATGGTATCTTCCCAGCTCCCAGGAAGCAGAGCTAGGAGACAGCTACAGCTCACTGGCTAGCTAGTCTAGCTGAACCGGTGAGCTTCAGGCGCAGTGAGAGACCCTGATCAGAAGACACGGTGGAGAGCAATTGAGAAGAACATGTATCTTCAATCTCTGGCCTCACATGCATGCCTCCACACATGCAGACACATGTGTGTGTGAGCACGCACACACACACACACACACACACACACACGCACGCTCGATTCCTTCCTAACTATTCAGGGTGTGACAGGGAGACTCCAGATCATTTCTTTGAATTTTGGCTGTGACCTCAAAGGACTGCATTCTGGGAAAAACAATGCATTAAATATAAAACAACCCTGATAAAAGGCTGAGTCCAGCTCCCAATCAACTTACTCTCTGATTGGACCATGTGATTTTATCTGCACTCCCAGTGTCCTGAAGGGAGAAGGTAGAGTATTCCTGGAAGACGAGACCTTGCCCCAAGTCCTCAATCTATCCTCTTCCACACATGATCACCCTCAGTTAACCAAACATAACCAGGTCTATAAAGCAGGAGAGACAGATCGTAGCTTGGTCGTGTGGTGTTGGCCCGCCATGCATGAGGCCTTAGGTTCGATGCACAGCACCGCTAAATAAAAAATATAGCAAAAGGAAAGTAAAAAAGTCCAAGGACATTTTTACTAGAGTTTGAGAGAAGAAAAACCTACAGGTTAGACAAGCTATAAATCTCCACGGGCGCTAGAAGTCGGGGTGGTTAAGAGGACAAGAGCGTGGCACGGTGACATCTACCACACTGGACAGGATGACAGCAGACACCAGCCTGCGAACGGCGCGCTGGAAGCACGCAGGACTTTAGTCCTTAGACAAAGGGGGGGAGGGGGTCTTAATGAAAGCAGACAAACTCAGCAATGAGGATCTGTAAGCAACTGCCAAACAAACTGAAAATGCAAACAGCGGGTCTTGAGATATATATATATTTTAATTTTATAGCAGCATTAGAGTAAAGATGCTTTTGTTTCCACCCAACGCCTCTATACTTGGGGTCAACACTGATTCTTCATCTTTAAACAAATGGCCTGGCCCTATGCACATCTGGCCACAGAGATTCTGTTTCATAAAACCAGTTAGAAAGCGAAACCCTGATGCCCACTGCACTCTGATCTCTCCGGCCAACGCCGACATGAACAGTGTGGACAGTGGGCTGCAGAGGGCAGTGTGGAGATAGTTATTATTTCAGAACGTTTTCTGTTCCCTTCCTATGAGTTAAAGTAACATGATTTTATAAAGAGGACTCTTAGAGACTAAGAACTGCCATGTAGCTCAGGCTACCTTCGGACTCAAGATCTTCCTGCCTCAGCCTCCTCCACACTGGGACTGGAGGTATGTGCCGCCACACCCAACTAGGTAAAGTTAGCTCTTTTCTTAGTATTTATTCTTAATTCCACAGCCCAGAAAAGCAGCAGTTACACTGCTAAAATTGGAGTGTGTTGAGGATCTGTGGTCAATGTGCACACAAATTTTGCAGAACCTCCTGACTTTGTATTTTTCTGCCTCAAGCCAAGAAACTGCCATTTGTAGCCATACACCTACTGGATGGCTTATCAAGGAAGTCAGGGAGGCACTTTCAAAGGTTGGAAATCCTGCCAGACCTCAGCAGAGGGAACCACTATCTTGGTCAGCGCCATACCGGACAGTGGAACCCAAGTATCTGAGCTCAGGTCTTTAATTGATACAGAACCCCCAAGGTGCTCTACTGATAGCACATGAAGACCATTAGCAATCAAACTTCCCCCACATCAATCCAACACCTGCAGACAATACAAAACACCAAGACCTAGGCAGCCCCTCGCCCAACAGTGCATAAACAATTATTTTATACATGACTAAAAATAAACTTCTACAGCAGCCATTAAAGAACTGTACATTACCTTTCACCTCTAATGCCCTTGCAGCGTTTGTCGCGACCCTGTAAAGCAATGACAGTTCACGTGTGAAACAGCACTCCAGTGGACCCTACAGCCTCAACCACCCAGAACAAGCAATTGACAAAAGCTCTGGACTCTCTGCCTAGAAAATCCAGACACAGCATTTTACATAGAATTTCAAAGGGTGCCACAGACCCTAACTGCAGGGTCATTTTCTTTAATGCTTTCGTGGATTATTCCAGGATGGATGTCAGTGTCATAATCATGTAGGGAGTTTCAGGGACTTGCTCTTGTCTTACAAACAGGCATACTGACAGGGCAGGCTCTCTTACCATTTCTGGAGTGAGAGAGAGACCAAAGAGCTGAAGCTTCCCAGTTGGACTTTCCTTCCACTGTTTCCTGTGCCTTTGAAGATACAAAACCGCTCCAGGGACCCCCCCCCCCCGCCCTGCAAAGGACAACTCCAGCTCCCACTTACCCTGTACCCAGGGAGTGGCCCCACAGACACACAGGAGTACGACCACTTCTGGACTTGGTCCATTCATAGACACAAACAGCATCTGTGGTTAGTCCCTCCTCTGTGGGTGTCCCTGTAGAATCTCCAAACCCTAGCAGCAAGAAGAGGCAAACACAGTACCACACCCTCCGAACCAAGGAGTCACCCAAAGTCTTCTGCCCCTGCCACATCTTTGTACACTGTTCTCAGCACGTACCTCTGTAGTCCACAGACAAGACATGAAAGCCTCCGTCACTCAGCACCTGCACACCAAATGAGCTGTTATCATTCAAGCAGTTAGCAGATACAAGCAGAGGCTCCCCCACAACACGTCTATGTCCCAAGTTGCAATGGGCAGAAAGATGTATTCTGGAGGGCTGGGATACAGCTCACTGGTAAGGCAAATGCCTAGCATGTTCAAGGTACTTGGTTTGAGCCCCAGAATCACAAAGAGATGTATTTTTTTAATCTAGAGATGAGAGTCTATGGGAAAGGTAGAAAAGAGCCTGGGTTGCATCCAGGCTTTGCCACTACCCAGCTATAACCTTAGCCTGCTTGTTAAACATTCAAGTATGTAAATATTATTCAGAGTTACATGGATATTATATTAATATGCCTGATTTTTTTATTTGTTTGTTCTTTGTTTTTTTGGGTGTTTTTTGTTTTTTGTTTTTTTTTTTGAAGCCGGGTTTCTCTGTGTAGCCCTGGCTGTCCTGGGACTCACTCAGAAGACCACACTGGCCTCAAGTCAGAGATCCACCTGCCTCTGCCAGTGCTGGTACTGAAGGCGTGCACCACCACTGCCCAGTGCTCGCCTGATTCTATGTCACAGTCTATTTAAGCATTCTCTAGAGCTGGAGGTGTGGCTCAGTGGTCCAGAACTTGCTTAGCATGCTCAAGGCCGAGCTGGAGGTGTGGCTCAGTGGTCCAGAACTTGCTTAGCATGCTCAAGACCTGAGGCCACACACACTCTGAAAGAGTGAACGGATTTGTCTGGGAATGAAGCACTACACAGAGCTGTAGGGGGAGGCAATGTCCTCACAGGGAAGTGTTTGTCTTAAATATGGTCAGATAAAAAGGTACTTCCAACTAAAAACAGCCACTTGACTATTTAAAATCATTGCCCAGCCCCAAGTAGGTAAAGAAAGAATATGAATGTGAAAATTAATTTTAAACAAGCTGAAATACAATAGACAAAGAAGAGATATTCTCAAAGATGCATCTGTAGATAAAGGAACGGCAGTGAAGAGCCGCAGTAACCAGCTTGGCGTCATGGAGCTAGTTATGGGTGGAGTCACGACTCCAGCTCAAGCCTGAGCACGTCTGTCCTTCCTACTGCAGGACATACAAGGCTACGCCTCGTCACGGAACTTCACTATCCAGATCAAGCGACAGGTAAGAAACTAGGTGGAATTTCAATGTGAGCCAGGCCACCTTACCTCCAAAAGTTAACCCCCACATAACAGCTAAGCACCAGGGAAGTGGGGTAGGAAAGTCCATGCTTGTAGCACCCTAAGTTGAGTAAGCATAACAGAAACAACTCTACCCCCAATATTTACTCCTAGGAAAATAAACAAGATGGGAAAAACACAGTAGATTTCTTAAGTTTTCTATAGCTGTACTATTTAAGTAAATTAGGGAGGGGGATGAAACTTTATTCTATCAGCAGTGGGTTAGTTAATGGTTACTTATGAATAAGCTGGAATATAGTCTTTAATTATTATTATACCTACATAAATTATTATACATACATAAAAACAGAGCCATGAAAAATGGAGTGACACAGGCCTAATCCCAGCATTTGGGAGGCAGAGGCAGTCAGATCTCTGTGAGTCCAAGGCCAGCCAGGTGTATAGAGTGAATTCCAAGCCAGGCAGGGTTACACAATGAGACCCTGTCTCAAAAAAGATAAAAAGGAAAAACAAGAAAATGGTAAATGTTTATAAAACAGTGTTAAAGCACACAACATAAATTTATATATAAATACAGCATAGTGCTAAAGGTTTTGTATTAAAGAGAGAAAAGACAAGTGGAGAATGAACACAAAGGAAAGTAACTGGATTGGGGGAGGGGAAGGAAGGAGATGAGGGAAGAAAGGAAAGAAGGAATAATTTGATAAGAAAGATCTTTTGTTATAAAGGAATCACCTGTCCAGGCAGGCTTAAGAAATTAGTGGAAATGAGAACAAATTCATGAAAGGGCTTTGTGACCCAGAGTTATTCCTATATGCTCTCTCTCTCACACACACACACACACACACACACACACACACACACACACACAGAGTAATTCCCATGTGTATACACACACACACACACACACACACACACACACACACACACACACAGTCCCACCATGGCAATGGATGAAGAGAAGTCCACTCATGAGGGGACAGATCTCTCTGGAGCCCTGACTGCAGCCCTGACGGAATTGGAGAGGATTCAGAGTGCTCTGTGGCCTCCCAGACATACCTTTACCAGCTTAATTCTGTGATGAGCTCCCCTGTAGAGGAGAAAAGAAGAGGGAGGAAAGGCAAGAATTAGGAACAACTGTGACAAACCCGATACAAATCATTCAGGCTTCACCCGATCCTACTCACACTTTCCCGTTTTCTTTTTTAGATTTTGTTGTGTTTCGTTTCGGTTGTTCTGTTGATGTTATTGTTGTTTGAGATAGGGTTTCACTATGTAGCCCTGGCTGGCCTCAAGTTCACAGAGATCCCTCTGCCTCTGCCTCCCAAGTGCTGGGATTAAAGTTGTATACCACCACGCCTGGCTTAACAACCCTGGCTGCTGTATACCACCACGCCTGGCTGCTGCTGCTGCTGGTGGTGGTGGTGGTGGTAGGATTGAAGCCCACCTGCCATTGACTTCCCTTGCATGTACTCCTGTCTGCAGAGCTTCCAAGAATAAGCATTTGAAAAATACCGATGATCCATCTCCCCTGGGTTCTGTGCAGCAGAACTTACCTCTGCATGCAAACAGATAGGTTCTAAAGAGTGACTTTAGAGCTGTTGCAGGGAGGGGGGGAGATTGGCTCTCCTGCACTCAATTACAACGTATCTGAACCCCACCAACTCTGCCACAAAGCACAAGAAGTGAAGGAGAAAGATGACTTCGTGAGGACAAAATACCCCCTAAAATGACAATGTCCACTCTCACCTTACCAATGGGAAGAGCAAAGAAATAGCCAAAAGGCAGAAAACTCCTTAAAAAAGCATTTGTCTTAGGGAGCCATGGAACCTCCTGAGCATCTAGCTAAAGCTATAAACTCATTTCCTAGAAACAAAAATGGACCCACACATCAAACTTTATATACAACTTTAGGGATGAGTTCAAAAGGCCTAGAGTCCCCCATAGATCTGGAACTTAAATATATTGATTTCCGTGCATTGACAAGATCTCCTGAGACTTCATTGTTGAGGGATGGCGCTCAGTACTCAGCCCAGTACTGCTGACTGCAAGCTGAGCCTTCAGGGCAGAGGCTGAGGAAAGTGTGGCCCATAAATCTGGGTCAACTGAGGACAATTTCAAATTTGCACAGAGGCACGGGCACGGCAGTATGGTCTACTGATCCATTACATAAACGCACTGTAACACTGCCTAACTGCATATGATCAGAACAATGTTAAACAAGGCTGAACGCTGTTCGGTTTCACTGAAAACTCTCAGGGAATGTGATTTTAAAATGGACAGAGCAAGAATGCTCCTGGAGAGAAGGCAAGACGTGACAAAGCCATCACCTGACAGGAAATGACAGACACAGAGCACAGATGAGCTAGCCAGAGGCAGGTTCCTGAGCCTGTCACTAGGTTTGAAGTGCTCCCCCGCCCCCCACCTCCCACAGGAGAGAGATCTTGGGTTTGTGCTACACTGCCCCTCCCCCAGGCAGAGCGGTCCTGCAGTTCCCAGCTGATAATCAACTGGGCCAGGGAAGGCTTTGACAGCACATCAAAGGACAAGGGGCTTCTGGGAGGCCGGCCAGCTTTGTGACCCTGCCAGACAGGGACCACAGGGATTGGGCTGAGGCATGAATAGGTTAGGGTGGAATTTATCAGAGTACCCCGTTTCTGTGGTCAGAATTCCAGGTGACTTCTGATGAATGAAATTAATGCTAAGTAAAGGACTCTCCTCTGTCCTTTTCTGGAAGACCACCAGCGTGGAAACCCTCTTCGTTTACCCTTTAATGCCTAAACCTTCCCCAGCCAACCACGGGTTTGTCAATCTATGGAGTATTTAAAGACTGTTTGGAACTAGCAAGCCTTACAGCCATGCGCATATTTTAAAAAATGCAGGCGCAGGGCGGTGGGGGTCAGGGGGAGCTTTTACAGGCAAAATGAGGAGAGCGACATGAACCGATTATGCCTAGCTGCATGGATTAGAAGCAAGAGCGGCACCCGTGAGGGCAGAGTGGTTGGGCACATACTCTCGCACAAGAATCCGGGGTCCCAGGGCCTTTGTGGAAGGTTGTGGTTCTGTCAGATCTCCTGTGGACAGCGCTTCCTGTCAGACACACATGCATGAGACGCCCCACCCGCTCCCAGCCTGATAGCTCTAGCCCTTCCTCGGTTTAAAAACAACCGATTCCGTTTGACCCACCGTCTTGGATACCCTTGAGGAGTAGAGAAACCCATGGCTTCACTGAAACCAATATGGACATTTTGGAAGAATTCTTATTTCCTCCCTTTCAGAAACAGACCCACGCCATTCTACGTGGGGACAGCTTCCTTAAAGAGAAGGTGTTTGCCAGAACCCCTTCACACTTCAGCAAAAGAATAGCAATGCGTGACAGCATGTCTGCAGTTGAAAACGGCAACCACTCTCTCACGGTTTAGAAACAACGTTGCTCCTTTGTCATAAATGAACAAGCAAACAGAAATCCCAAGCAGAGGTGCCCACCTGTGTTCTGAACTGCCGTGAAGATAAACAACGATCGGGTTCCCATCACGAAGGGCAGCTTCGTACCAGCCACGCCCCTTCCCCTTGGCCTCTTCCCCACGGCAGCTGGGGACTGTGTGCCTGAAGAGCAAGGAGAGGTCTTACTAACCCGAGAAGGCAGAAGCGTGCTTCCTTCCCACATCCCTACAAGAGAGAGTATAGATTAAAGTGACACCTATGTGCATGCACACTTTAAAGCTACTTTTTCTTTAATCTGAGTAACACACGCATCAGCGATTAATAACACCCAAGAGCACGAAATAGCTGAGGAAAATTGCTATCCCACCACCCCACACAGCCTCTGTTAACTGTTACCGCTTTTAATTCTTCCAACTGTTGTTTCTATTAAGAAATTTCCGAGATTGCAGCTCTTAAGTTCAAGCCATTGAATTAACAACAGAAACAAAAAACCGGCTGAAACAGGTAATATAATATAATAGGTATTTACCCAAAACTTCAACATGAACCCAAGTTACTCCTTTTTGTTTTTCCTCCCAGCAACTGATGTATTTTTAAGACATTCATACATTTCGAGTTGCTTAAGTTTTGATGCTCAGATTTCAACACATGAACACACGGTGACATTAAGCATACAATTAAAGATGCTCAGCATGAGATGGGGGCAATGGCTAATCCTGGTTGTCAGCTTGACACTCCTGGGAAGAGGAGCTGGGGCTTAGGCATCGCTTCCATCCGTCCGATTGGCCTGTATGCATGTCTAGAGGAGTGTTTTCTCAATTGCTGGTTGTTGGGAAAAGGCCCAGCCCACTGTGGGCGGTGCCATTCCTAGGCACCCAGGTCTGGACTGATCAAGAAAGGCAGCTGAATGTCAGCCTATGAGCAAGCCAGGAAGCAGCCATCCCCCACAGCTTCTGTTTCAGTTCCTGCCTCCAGGACCCTTCTCCACATTCCTGCCTTAACTTCCCTCCACCATGGAGTGTAACTTGTAAGATGAAATGAACCCTCTCCTCATCAAGTTGCTTTTGGTCATGCTGTTTATCACAACATAAAGCAAACTTAGACAACACTCTACCCACCATTAATGATGGTTACTTCAGAGCATAAGTCAGGTGGTTTGAGGTAAGCCTGTAACATACCTCAGGAGCCTTCCTAGAATATACATGTGGTTTCTTCTCCACAAACAGGCCTCTTCACTTTAATTTCTAAGTTATCCATCTCTGAAGCCACTATTCAAGAGAAACCATGTGTCCTACTAAAGAAACCAAGTGGCCTTGAGATTATAAACATCTGTCTTCAAGAGAACCCTGAAAATGCAAAACTCATGGTACCATTTTATGGGGGACATGCAGAACTAGCCAGGAGGTGATGAATCCTATCAACCACCCAGGGACAGAAGGCCTGCCATCCCCAGGACCTCTGGAAACAAGGGTACCATTGTCCTCTGTGTGAGCTGATCATGAACAGCTGCCTCACCAGGCCCTTGTAGATAATCAAACTATTAGCTAGACTCCCCTGAGGATAAGGAAAAAGTTATATGCACTGTTCCAGAACATTCTCCAGCTGGTACTTCAGACTCACAGAGATGAACTATAAAGCAGAGCATTAGTAATGTCAGCCAAGAGAAAGCAGTAGACCCAAAGAGAAGTCCTCAAGATTACCACAATAGAAATAAGGAATAGAAGACACATGACTTGTTTTGACCCTGATTGAATAATTTCTGTGTGCTAGAATTAGGCTATTGCTGAGCCCACCACCAGTCTGTCCACCCACGGGCGATACTGTCCCATGGGAAGGTAGGGATGAGCCGTGTCATCACACATGTTTTTATTCCATTACAATAGGAAGAACTGCCTGAGCGCTGACCCCAGATGGCCTCGAGCACATTTACCTAACGAGGAAGATGAAGACCAGGGGAAAGGCAGGCTTCCTAAAAATAGCCAAAGTGAGATCCAAAGAATGAACAAGGCAGTGGGGTACCTGGGCAAGAGAAGGGGGCAGAGCACATCTTGGGCTGAGTCATTTATCGGGAGCTAGGGTATCTGGAGCAGAGGAGTGATGACAAGCGTGGGAACAGAGCAGAAGGGGGTGAAGCCAGAAGCCAGGGGTGTCCTTGGAAAGACGTTACACATTAAAGTACAAGTTCTGTAAACAAAGGGGAGCGGGGGAGTTGTCACAATGAAAGGAAAGGTGCGTGGAACAGCTTCTAGAAGCTTCCACAGAGAACCAGGTTCTGCACAGGCAGACAATACGGCCCTACTCCTCTCTGCCCTACTCTGCTCCATCTCTCTGTGTCTCTGTCTCTCTCTCTCTGTCTCTGTGCATGTGGGTGTGCATGTGCATGTGGGAAGGGTGTCTGTCTGTCTGTCTGTCTCTGTCTCTCTCCCTCTCCTCTTCCTGATGCAGGTAAGAAGGCTGGGGTGATGATTCAGAGGATAAAGCATTTGCTTGCCATGCGAACCAGAGTTAGAATGGCGCTAGTAACCTCACTTACCAGATGCCAAGCAGCACCCCAGGCTCAGGCCTGAGGTAGAAGTTCACAGTGTGAGCGATCGTTGACTCAGGTTTCTTTAAATCCACAAGAAAGGGAGCTTTAACTGCAAAGCAGAAATCATAACTCTGAGCATCAGGCTCCATGTCTGTTCATCATAGTTTTAAAAGAAGCTTCACTGTTGTAAACTGATCAGTTCTGTGTTGCAAGGGAAGCAAGAAGAGAGTTCATGCAACCCTCACTCTTTCTGGAGCTAAAAGCAGAGCAAACTGTTTCTCTAAAAAGGTAAGCAGAATTCAGCAAAAATAAACCCACAAGGAATACCCTTACCATTAGCTGTAAGGCAATATATAGCTAGTTCTGAAATATACCAGAAGGCATAACACTGAGAGCTAGGGCTCCAGTATTCAAAGGTGGGAGGCTAGAGATCAGTCTCTGTCTCTGTCTCTCTGTCTCTGCCTCTCCCTCTTCTCTTCCTTCTATAATTGATTCAGGTAAGAAGAAAGATAAGGGGGCTCGAGCGATGGTTCAGCGAATAGAGTGTTTGCTTGCCACAGAAGCATGACAACCAATGTTGGATCCACCACACCCACGGAGAAAGCCAAGCAGACATGGCAGCAAGCCTGGGATCTCAGCAACAGGGAGGAAAAGCAGGGATTCTCCAGGGAAGTCACTGAGACTAGCCAGATCTGGAAACTCCTCTTCAGCAAGGAAAGAGTGGAGGAGAAAGGAGAACACCCAGTGTCAACACACACACATACACACACACACACACACACACACACACACAGAGACATACACACACTCATACACACACACATGCACATACACACATGCATGCACACACAAGCAAACATACAGGCACACACATATACACATGCACACAAATGCATGTATATACACATATGGGCACACACACACACTCATATACACATACACATGCACACACAAACATACAGGCACACACATGTACACATGCACACAAATGCATGCTCACGCTCATACACAAAGACACACACGCACACACACTTTCTTGTTGTGGGATCTTTTAGTTATGGGATCCATACTCCTGGGTGTACTGCTATTGGGGGAAGGTTGTTTTCTGAAGCCTTGCAGCAGGTTGGTGAAGGCCTTGCTTCCTACCCATGAACACCTCTGTGCTAGCCACTCAGATCTCCACATGAAGAGGCCATTTGCTTACAGTTGAAGGTTACTGATCAGGACCAAGGTTTGGGTGGATTCATGTTAACCTTTAAAGTCAATACAGTAGGTTTCAGACCATGTGAGTCTAGCCAGGGTTTTATAGCAAATCTCTTTGTGTCCTAACCTTAAGAGCAGTGAGTTCTCTATTTGGGAGAATTTATGTAGGGATATTCATGGACAGTACATACTTACAAAAATTAAAATAAATCAACATGTTCATCAGAGGAGGGAAAATGTGTTCCTTGAGAGATTTACTTGTGAAGCTTTGGTATTCAGCAGCTATTTTTCTCCTGAGTGCTGAGCAGGAATGTGGGGAACATCTGCAAAATATTGAGAAATAAAGTTTGTCTTGGTTTGTTATTCTCTTACGATTCAAGTCCATTTAGCTGGCGCATACCTTTAATCCCAGCACTCGGGAGGCAGAGGCAGGCAGATCTCTGTGAGTTCGAGGCCAGCCTGGTCTACAGAGTGAGTTCCAGGACAGCCAGAGTTACAACACAGAAACTCTGTCTCGAAAAACAAAACAAAGCAAAACAAACAAACAAACAGATTCAAGTGTAAGGAAATCCTTCACACAGTCCCATGGAGCTATGTAAAGTGGCACTGGGAGCAGTCAGGTAAGGAAGGCCACCAGACAGAGCCCTTGCCAGTCCCTGCAAAAGCCAAGTGTGGCTGGAACAGGAGGCAATGCCTTGACCATGCATCTGGGTGGGCGGCCCAGAGGAGGCCTCACCAGAACCTGAAGTCAAACATAAACAGCTTCAGACAGCTTAGGCAATGCTCCAAGTGACAGCAGAGCTCAGAGCTCCGTGAGCTCTGAGTGAGCGATCACTAGAACCGTTCTCTTCTGGCTGGGTCTCAGGAAGAAAGCAACCTATGGAAAAAGACCTCCACCTTTGAGAGGAGAAGGACCTAGAGGGGACAGGAAAGGACTCCCAAGGTGCTCCAACGGGGCTGGAAGCAGGGCAGTGAGGGATTGGGTCACATGCATCTTCGTCCTTTATTGATATTTATTTTTATTGTATGTGTGTTTTTCGAGCATGTGTGCGTGTGCACCATGAGTGATTCTCAGGCTCCTGAATCTTTCTTTTACTGCTCTCTGCAGCACACACACCGGCAGCTAAGTGTCATGGCAGCCCAGGGATGACTGCCTGCTATGGCCACCTCTGTCTGGAGCCATATTTTTTATGAAGTTCAAGATCATGTCCTACTTTTGAGGGGTGAGGGCTAGAAAGAGTCTTCACCATCATCACCTGCTTCCCTTTTACATCCAGTCATCCATTATGCAGCTCCTTTCCCTGTGGTAATTGGTCAACACCAATTGCTCAATGTAAGGTTGTTCGGTTGCCCTGACACCCTCTGCCAGACCAGGGGGTATCCGGTGATAACTGCTATCACCTTGCTTTGCAAATGAGGAGTGTCAGAAGTCAAGACCCCTTCCCAAGGTCACAAACCAGTGAATGAACCACTGTCCCCAAGTCTGCCTGAGTTTTGCCAAGAATCTCCAATAAGCTGTCATGAACCTGCTGAGTTCTACTTGTGGTTCTTGCAAACAAAGAGGACCCAGGAATGATGCTGGCCCCCACAAAATTCTGCTCCCAGGGAATGGTATTTCATACTCTCTTTTCCCCTCTGTACCCTCTTCACCCTGTCTCAGACTCCCTTGAGTTTCCCTTTTTCTGCCCCTGTGTTTATAGGAGCCTTCTGTTACGAAGTAGCCAAACCTCTAAACAATTCTACCTCAAGTGTCGGCTTAAAAACCAAAGCGCTTATCCACGTCTGAAAGAGGCATGAAGAGAGGTGAAGGGTCATGGGTTTTGAACACTTCTGCCAGTAGTGGAAAAGTTATGCAAGCTCCGGGCAATGGGTAGCTCTTCAACTATATCATACATGGGTGACTGCCTACCCACGGAACCAGCAAGAAAGACATGAAGAGGATTGCTTCATAACACCGTAGAATAGCCCCCACAAAGACAGCAGCAAGGTCAGGCCATTGTTCTAGTTAGAGATGAAAATCACAACCCAGAGACTCTGCTTTGAGTCACAGATCAAGGCAACTGGGGCAGGCAGAGCAGAAGTCTGAGAGCAGGCGTCCTTCCAGTGGATGGCCTCCTGCTAACTGCCTCTGTATCCCTGCACCACCCCCCACCCCCGCTTCTTGCCTTCCAGGCTCCCCCTAAGTTACCTTTTGAAGGTAGGCAGGGTAGTCTCCTGCTAAGTTCCCCTTTGAAGGTCTGTCTGCTTGGGGAGAAGAGGTGTTGGAAGGAAATATGTTTCTGTCTTTCTTTTTATAAGGAATAATTTATAGGGGACCCTATTCTCAAATAGCTCAAGGCAGTTCAGTGAGAGCCACTGCGGGAAGAGAGGAGAACCCACCTGATCCTCTGGCATCAATAATGCACAGGTGCTTCTTTTAATGAGGGGGCTGCTGATTTGACGTCCCCTAGATCAAAAGTTACCAGTGGCTAACAGACCTGATTTGAGCAGGGGAGGCGGTTTCCTGCCGGTCCCGGCTATAGCCCGGCTACATCAAACAGCCATCTTGGAACTTGGGTGTTCTTTCCCTGACTTTTTGATCAGCTGCAGCTGTAGCCACAGGGTACCTCACAGGGGCCAGAGGACCTCACTGAGCGCTTCTGGTGAAAACCTGCTGGAGCCAGCGATGTAGAGCACATCATTCCTGCCCAGAGGCATCCCCAAATCAGCTTTTGGGAGCCCAGATCAGACAATATTCAACCAGACAACTACCCCCAATATTAAGACACATTGGACCTCAATCTCACGTGCTGACAGACACAGCCAACACGTGCTGATCAGGGAGCGTGAGGTCATACCTTCTCCGCCAGGCTCTACCCCACCCTCTCTGCACCCTGCATGCACTCGGGTGTTTCTTGCTGACACAGCCTCTGTACACAGACCTCCCCTCTGTGGCTTTCCCTCGCCCCTCATGAGAGCCTCAGATTGACCCTGGGTTGTTCTCTGGTTACTCCTGTATGATTAGCCTGGCTTCTCCACTGTGTGCCAGGCCAGGAGAACCACATAATATGGCTTCTTTGACGTCCTACTCTGTCTGGCACAGGGCCAAGCCCGGTCAGGATCAGATGACCCAAATGGCAGAGACTGCCAGATGCATTTTGTTTATAAGGGAGAGAGAGGCGATGGGGGAGGCGCTGAGG
This sequence comes from Cricetomys ansorgei, assembly GCA_026225945.1. Lineage (NCBI taxonomy): Eukaryota > Metazoa > Chordata > Mammalia > Rodentia > Nesomyidae > Cricetomys > Cricetomys ansorgei. The sequence continues at coordinate 25,420,367 of JAMJFZ010001131.1, read as the reverse complement.
AAAGGAGGGCCTCATCCTTTCTTTAGGCTTTGACTGCCATCAACAATGAGTCAACAGGGTGCACGACCCAGGTGGGCACCCAACAGATAAAAGACGATTGGCACTGCGGGAAGAATTGATGCGGTTTTCAGCCCACTCCTAGGAGCTCTCTGCGCACCGACTAGAACAGCAACGTGGTGACTTAGGGCCGCGGGCAAAGGAAGAAGAAAACAGCCTTCAAGCTTCCTCCTGGCTTCTTTCCTGAGAAGCATTTTCCATGTTCCTACCGAAACGATTCGCAAGTCAAGATTTAATCTCAGAGTCCCGACTACCTCGGGTACTAACTGTTATCGGATGAACTTTTAAGATAAATATACTAGCGGGGAATTTGTCTGGGTTAGGGTTGTTGCTGTTGTTGTAGTCAACTGGATACTAGGTGGTGATATAGAAATCAGAAGCTAAATTAAGAAAGTACCTCCACAGTGCCTCCATTAGACTGCCTGTCGTCAAGTATGTGGTGTAATCAAGAATCTTGACTAATGATTGATGTGGCAAGGTCCAGATGCTGGGAGTATGCCATCCTTGAGCTGGTAAGCCTGAGTGCTTTTAAAAAGCAGGATGAAGCTGAGCTTTTATCCACGCCTTTAATCCCAGCATTCAGGAGGCAGAGGCAGGTGGATCTCTGTGAGTTCGAGGCCAGCCTTGTCTACAGAGTGAGTTCCAGGACAGCCAGGGTTACAACAGAGAAACCCTGTCTCCAAAAGCCAAGAGAGAGAGGGGCAGGGGGAGGTGTTCTTTCCTACCCAGTGTGTGAAAGGATCAGCCACTAGCTCTACAGAGCACACAGGAGGGAGCAGGGCAGCTTTCTCAGGACAGGCAGCCATGTCAAGGGGGAACATATAGATGTGACTGGAGCAGTGTGATGTCACTCACTCTCCAGACCCTGCAGCAGGCTATGGGGGAGATACAAGAGCAGAGACCCCTGTTGGTCATCCATCCCTGGGGGTCTCCCGAAGTGAGGTCTTCTGTGTGTAGCTGCAACCCCAGAGTTTGTAACCAGCACAAACTTAAGTGCAATGAAGAAGAAATGTAACTAAACTATGAACACCTTCCAGGGGATACACACACTTCCAGGGGCCGCTGTCTCAAAGCCAGCACCTGGCTCCAATGCAAACAAGGCTAGGATCCAAACAAGTGAAGACGGCTGATCGTTCAGACCACGGAAGGGAGACGGGATGTTTAAAAGCAAACAAACAACCCTCAACATAAACAGACATAAAAAATGTTAAGAATTCGCTCAGGTAACCCCATTTGTCGTGATTTCAGCACACCCGGAAATTCAGCCAGTCCTTTAAATACGGATCTGGTAACTCACACCCAAGGAGCCAGGTAGTTATCCTTACCTGATCCTCCGCCTACACAGACCTAAAGAGGGGCCACCCCAGATTGCGGCACACCGTTCGTTAGAGATGCCACTACTATGAGTAATATTTAAATCTATCCGGCAGAGCTGCAAATTGAAATAAGGGAAACCATCATTTTGAAGATGGTTTATACATTTATAAACCATCTTATACATTTCTCTTATACATTTCTGAAAAGTCAAACCTGCCCGTCTGGTCTGGCTAGCCTAAGTAAGATCTGAAGGCTGGATAAAACTATGCCCAAGAACTCCAACGTTAGTTAGCAAGGATGTGCAAGCCGGAGGCTCCCCCAGTCCTAGCCCCAAAGCTTCAGTGCTCTTCAGCCCGCTGAGAACCACGGACAGGTTCTGCCAGATACAGCCCCAGCAGCCTGCCTGCCTGGAAACCGACAGGGGGCCTGTGGGGTTCTGCGGGACTAAGCGCACTCACCGCAGGTTCCTCAGGACCATGTCCCACCAGGAGGCCGTAGCCTGCCTACAGGCACAGGAAGGGGGCCCGGGCTCGGAGGCTGCTTCGAAGTCCCGAGCTTCCATCCCGAGTTGCTGCCACAGCTAAGGAAGCTGCCACAGGCCACCAGGGCCCCGGGCTCTCCCTCTTCTCCTCTGCTGCGCTGGCCCCGCCCTCCTCCATGGCCTGGAGAAAGACTTGGCCACCCACCCGCAAGAGGTCACACCCATTGCAGGGGCTGGGTCTTCTCCCCGGTTGCCCTCATATCCAAGCACGCAGGCGAAGAATAGGAACAAAAACACGCACCACACAGATGCATAGAAAACTAGGTACCTTTTTTTTTTTTCCTACTGCTTACTTTCCAGTGGGTTTCATTGAGTATCCGCATGGGTCTTGACAGGTGCTCGCCTTTGCTGGGCCCACGGAATAAAGCAAAAACAATTTATTTTTATTTTATTTATTTTTTTACATCCAGACAGTAAATTTTCTAAGCAAGGCTTTCTATAAGATCTGCCTATCATCACAGTCACAAGAATTTCTCGGCTCCCTTTGGTTAAGAGAGGGTTGCATGTCTGGAGAGATGGCTTGATCGCTGGCTGCTTTTCCAAACAACAGCACACGCCTGAGCTCCCAAAAGTCTGTAACTCCACATTCAGAGGATCCCATGGCCTCTGTGGGCACTTAGCACAAAATGACACCAGGCAGACCTACATCAGGCCTTACGTACACATAAAATAATATGCCATTTTTTAAAAGGTTTCTCTGTCCAGAGGATTATGAACTACACAATTATTCCATATATCAAAAAGGGAAATCTATTTGATGTTTTGTTTACTTATCAGTATACAGCAGAACCCCATCCTTGGGGCCTTGGTACCTTGAGATGCCTGGTACCTGGTACAGGTTACTTTTGGGAGTTTTCTCTTAAGAGCAGGAGGCGAAGGCCAGCTGGAGCTGCTCCACAGAAGCCACCGGGACAGACTGTGTGACACAATGTGATGTCTGCATCCACGCTTCCTCCTGGAGCAAGATATATTGTCCCCAGAGGCCAAATGTGATTTTCTGTGGTCCGAGTTCTCCTTGGGCTTTGACTGTGAAGTTAAAGTGTGCAAGGGACTCTTCTGCTTGGGGACAATGAACCCCCTCTGGAAGGAAAGAGAGGGGTAGTCTCTTAAGGACTAAACCATGTCATAGAACTGGCAAGGGCAGACTCTGTCTACTTCCTCTTTAAATCATTCTGACGATGTCCATTTTGGGGGCAGTGCTGGGATCGAACCTGTGTCTTCCATGTGCCAAGCAGACACTCTATCACTGAGCTGTATTCTTGGTCCCCTTTAAGACTAAACCTTGATATAGGCTGTCACTAAATGACTTAGGTAGGTCTTGAATTCGCTCTGTGCCCTTTGAAGTTTGTGGTATCATTGCCTCAGCCTCCAGAGAAGGTGAGATTACAGGCCTGCACTAGCAGGCCTGACTGCAAGAGGCCCACCTTCTGATCCAGATCAAGATCAAAGAGGAATCAGACTAGGCCCAGTCGGTATCAGCCAGTCTGCATCTGCCTCATTAGTGGCTTAGATGCGGGTCAGGTGAGGCTAGCGCAGGTGAGAACTCACAGGGCCACACCTACCGATGAGAAATGTTCTCGGGATCCCATCCCAGGACTAGACCTGCAGACGGCCTGGAATTCCAAAGACTTGTTCAAGGTATTCTGGGTAAGCCTCTGGATAATGCCTTGTGGCACTAGAGAGCTCAGAGAGAGCTAGCAGAGGAGGGAGCTGAGAGTAGTTAGCCTTAGAGAACCCCAGATTTTATTTCCAGGTTGAAAGAACAAAGGCCTGCCTTTTAGTTGAGCAAGCACAAGTTCTGGGACATGTTTGAAACAATCAGCAAAATCTGTATAGCTGAAAACCAGGGCATTCTCTTCTTGGTTAGATTTGTAGACCAATGCTCTGGGAGAGGCATCCGCCACCTTAGACCCCCTCCCACCCATACACACACACATACACATACACATACACATATACACACACACACATACACATATACATACACACACATACACACACACATACACATATACACACACACACACATATACATACACACACATATACATACACATATACATACACACACATACATACACATATACATACACACACATACACATATACATACACATATACATACACACACATACACATATACACACACACACATATACACGTATACATACATAAACACACACATATACACATATACATACACACGTACACATATACATACACACACATACACACATACATACACACACATACACATGTACATAGACACACATACACACATACATACACACACACACACATATACATACACACACACACATATACATACATACACACATATACATACACACACATACACATATACATACACATATACATACACACACATACACACATACACATATACGTACACACACACATATACACGTATACATACATAAACACACACATATACACATATACATACACACACGTACACATATACATACACACACACACATACATACACACACATACACATATACATACACACACACACATATACATACATACACACATATACATACACACACATACACACATACATACACACACATACACACATACATACACACACATACACATGTACATAGACACACATACACACATACATACACACACACATACATATACATACACACACATACACATATACATACACACACATACACACATACATACACATATACATACACACACACATACACAGATACACACATACATACACAGATACATACACACACATACACATATACATACACACACATACACACATACATACACATATACATACGCACACACATACACAGATACACACACATACACATATACATACACACACATACACACATACATACACATATACATACACACACATACACATGTACATAGACACACATACACACATACATACACACACACATACATATACATACACACACATACACATATACATACACACACATACACACATACATACACATATACATACGCACACACATACACAGATACACACATACATACACATATACATACACACACATACACATATACATACACACACATACACACATACATACACATATACATACGCACACACATACACAGATACACACATACATACACATATACATACACATACACATATACATACACACACATACACACATACATACACATATACATACGCACACACATACACAGATACACACATACATACACATATACATACACACACATACACATGTACATAGACACACATATACACATACATACACACACACATACATATACATACACACACATACACACATACACATATACATACATACATACATACACAAATACACACACATATACACACCTATATACACACATACATGTGCATCACACACACATCATATACACACGTGCATACACATACACACACACACACACCTTGGACTTCTGATCCTCCTGCTGCCTCTACCTCCAAGCACTGAAATGTCAGGCATGTCCCACTGTGCCCAGCTATAACTATTTTTCTTTTCTTTTTTCTTTTTTTCTTTCTTTCTTTTTTTTTTTTTTTTTTTTTTTCAGAGATAGGGTTTCTCTATTGTAACTCTGGCTGTCCTGGAACTCAATCTGTAGACCAGGCTGGCTTCGAACTCACAGAGATCCGCCTGCCTCTGCCCCAAGAGTGCTGAGTGCTGGGATTATAGGCGTGCACCACCACCACCTGGGTGATAACCACTTTTCAAATGGCACATTTAGAAGTCAGACAGCAGGAGATCCAATCTGATTGGGCACAATTAAAAAAAAATCATTCCTTCATTCATTTTTAGTTATCAAATACCACACTGGGTACCCCAGGAATAGGACCCAGGATCCCCTAGGAGGGAGACCTATCTTGGAAGGAATCATAATAATATAGAACAGGAATTTAAAAGTGTTCTACATCAGAAATCACATCAGAGAATCAGAGGTCTGGGGCGGAGAGAGGGGATAGAGAAAGAAAATGGAGGGAAAAACAGCGCTGAGGAGCCATCTGAGGGTCCCCAGACTAGTTTACATCTTTAGCTGTGCTGGTGGAGGCCTCATCATAAATGCTCACAAACCTGAACACCTGTCAGGAGAGCATTTGACTGCAAGTAAGCCATACCTCAACAAACCCGACCCCGTTCTGTGCTGGGCTTGGGACCACTTGGGACCGTCGATGCAGGCCAGGCGAGCACTCTACCATGGAGCCACACCTGGCCCCAACCTGACGGTTTAGTTATCAGCAGTGTTCACATAAATGGTCAATGAGCGTGTCCTGTTGTGTGACATGCTGTGGGGATATTAAGACAAAGTTGCTGCTGCAGATACACCGGAGACCAGAATGTTCCTTCAGGAAAGAAGATCTCAACCGGAGACAGGATAATTTTATCACCGAGAATTATTCTGGGCAAGGGGAATGGGAGACATGACTGTCTCTGGATGCGCGACAGCTGTGGAGGTAAACAGCTGGTGATAACGCTTTGGTAGCTGCAGATACCAGCAGACAACTATTACTGGTTTTCTGTTACCTCGAGAATACCTTCCCTTGAAAAGAAAAGCATATGGTACGCTCACATTTTCTTCTTTAAATACGGCTTTATGAACATGTAATTCCTAAGCCATGACAGTCACCTTTTTTAAATATACAACTCAGTCACGTTATGCTCAAAGTGAACAGCTATCACGATTATTTACCATTAGGAATCCTGTACTTGTTACGAGTTTCACACTGTGATTGTTGTCTTTGGTTATCAGCTTGACTACATCTGGAATGAACTAAAAACCCAAGCTCCCGGCACACCAGTGAGGAATCTGTGCTTAACTGGATCACTTGAGGTTGAGAGCCCACCTTTAATGGGGGCCACACCTTCCTGTGACAGCCATGAAAGGGACAAGGAAGACAGAAGCTCTTTGTTCTTTGCTTGCCCGACACTCACCGCGCTAGATTACCACCCACTTCTTCAGGATCCAGATGGATACCAAAGACCAGCTGAAACACCTGCTGCTGGATTCTCGGTAGCCAGCCATTGCTGAATGAGCTGGAGTGTGAGTGTGTGTGTGTGTGTGTGTGTGTGGTTTATTTCTTTCATTCCATCAGTTCTGTTCCTCTAGGAAACACTGACTAATACGGATATTTTGGTGCCACAGTGGTTCTAGAGCAACAGAAGTCTAAAGGATAAATCTTTAAAGAATCTGAAACAGACTTTCTCGTTTGCGGACCCCTACAGCTACTGCACAGAGCACAGACTACTGAACGCACCTGTTTAGAAATCCTTGAAAGGCTTGCTGTGTGGAATAAGGAATTCAGTGAGTCTCTATATAAAACTTCTGACCCTGTGTAGGAAAATAGCGATGCTGACTTTTGCTTCTAGCACTTCTGGATAAACTGACAACGGAAAAGATAAGTTTAGGGATAAAGTTCACCAATTTCTAGCATTTCCGGATACAGGGGCAAAGGAAAAGAACGAGCTATGTGGTCGCGTGGAAATGGGGTCGCACACTGCATGGACTTTATGTCTGGCTTCTCTTCCTCAGCACCATGCTTCCCAGGCTCACCACCTGTTTCATGAGTCAGCATGTATTCTTTTCATGACTGAGTGATGTTCCACTGAATGACTATACCACAGTGTGCTTGTCAGTGCTCCAGCTGATAGAAATCTGAATGGATTCCATACTTTGGTTAGTCTAAATAATATTGCTACGGTCATCTGCATACATGGTTTTATAGACTCATCTATTTTCATTTCTCTCAAACATAAGGCAAGTAACAGAAAGTCCATAAGCTAGGGGCTAGAATAGCTGTCAACTTGACAGGATTTAGAATCACCTGAAAGATACACCTTTGGGCATGCCTCTGACAGCATTTTCAGGGGAGGGAAGACCCACTCTGAACATGGAGCTCTCATTCTATGGACTGGGGGAGGCGGGGGTCTCAGACCACATAAAGGGGAGGAAGCTGACAGAACACCAGCATCCATCCCTCTCTGCCTCCTGGCTGCAGATGGCATGTGAATGGCTGCCTCCAACCTTGGCTGCCACAGTTGGAGCTGTTCTCACTCGCAGGACTCCCCAACCATGAAGGACTGAACCCCTAAACTGTGAGCCAAAGCGAACCCTTCCTGCCTTAGGTTGCTCTTGTCAGATATTCTGCCACATTGATGAGATGCTCGTAAATACATACGGGCAAATCAGAATTTACTTTTTAGGGACTGCAGCCTCTTCTTCAAAGTGACCCCACCAAAGTATAATTCCACCAGCACAGCACCGTCAACTGCTCTCTCTCTCTCTCTCTCTCTCTCTCTCTCTGTATCTATCTCTCTCTCTATCTGTCTTTCTCAAGCTTCCTCTCCTATGCATGCTCTCAGAGCTTCCCATGCACAGGACAGCTTAAGAATTCAAAGCTGACAAACCCAAGTTAAATACTAAGAGGCTCGTCAGGTCTGGACCCGGGAGACCGGGAGGAAGTAAGGAACGCACAGCATCAGCGTTCTTCCTCTCTGAAGTTTCGGTGTTTCTGCATGTATTAAACGCAGCTCGCCTTCTACGCGCAAGGTGAACGTTGAGTCGGTCTCGCGTGCTTGTGCTGAGAATTGTTACGGGCTTCCTGTTAGCTAGAGGGGCAGTCCCTTTAGAAGCCCTGAGGTCGAGGGTTCCTGTGAGCGGAACTGGAAGTGTTCATCTTCATTTTTCCTCCCGGTGAGCTCGTCACATTCACGGTGTACCCCACACCCTGGTTCCCCTTGTTATTTCATGATGAGAGATGACAGGGTGCTGTCTATGGAAGGCTACCCCATTAAAGCCCAGAGTACCATTCCCTCCTGCCTGCCTGGTTGTTCCTTGCCTGAGGTCCTCCTACTCCTTGTGCGAACCATTCAGGGGCGGGTGGTGTAATGTGGTTCCGGAGAACATGGTACAGGGCTCCTTCCCAGATCCACATCTCTTCTTGCTTATACAAGGATTTCAGAAGCTTGTCTTCAATCATTTGAGACACTGTGGGCTTAAGCACAATAAAATATTCTACTTTGGCCAGTATTTCATGTCTCAAAATCTTTCCTTAGTCATTCTGTGGTGGGACATGCCTTTCATCCCAGCACTAGGGAGGAAGAGGAAGGTGAACTCTGTGAGTTCGAGGCCAGCCTGGTCTACAGAGTGAGTTCCAGGACAGCCAGAGTTACAACAGAGAAACCCTGTCTCAAAAAAACAAACAAAAAAACAAAACAAAACAAAAATCTTTCCTGGGCCAATGTTCTTTAATAACCACCCAGTGGGAACCGGAGAGAGAGAGACACTGTTGCTGTCCGCGTGCCTCTAAACCCGATCCACTTATACGATCTTCCTTCATCTCCGAGGACAGCATCATTAATTTCAAAAACCTCGACAAAGTGTTCATCTCTATTTTTTCTGACTCCCTAAGTCCAGTATCCCTTTTAGATAGAATAGGATTATGCCCTTAAAAGATATTTATTTATTTGAAAGGTTTTTTTTTTCACATTCTATATACAGAATCGGACTTTGGGAGCTCTAATTTTATGTAGAGGACTGACACATGTGAAATGCTTAACAACAACCCAGGAGTCACCAAGTCATAAATAAATGGAACAGGTGATACACATTCCCTCAGGCTCAATAGGAAACATCTTCGTAGGCGAAAGAGGTCAAGAAGGGATTAAAGGAAGTACCACTCTGTTGCTTAGAAACAGCCTCAGAGATGGAAGACAATCTAAAATGGCTTTCCAAAGAATCTCACAGTATGCTAAAGCTGCAAGATATGCATAAGCAATCATTTAATATACTCTGGATTTACACGGAGGAAACTGAGAGCCAAGGAAGACCGAACGATGGGAAACACCCTGCGTTCACTTTCCAGAGTACCCACAGAAGATACGGGGTGGGCCTATGCTGAGTCCACACAGCCCATCAGGTGGCTTCCGAACCTGGCAAGAAAGGACCTGCCTCCCGGCAGGGGTGGAGGCAGGGGTGAGTGTGGAGGATAGGGGGGTGCATGCGACTGGGCAGGGCTACGATGGGAAGGTGGGCGGGCCAGGTGCCGGCTGTAGGCTTGGCACTGCTTCCTCTACATGCCCCTGAGAAGACCAGAATCCTCCTGTGAGGTAGGCACTCCTTATTTCTGCGCCATGAGTAACCAGGGTGGAAGAACGTAGGCCTCCTTTATGCAGTCACATCCACCTGCATACACAGATCTCCAGATAAGAGAGGCGGGTCCGGGGAAGGTGGTACAAACCTGGATTCCAATCACAGTTGACAGGACAGCATGACTGGGAAGCAGGAAGTCACCACAGAGGTGTGACTTCTACGTCATTTTGTTTGTTTGAGGTGGTTTTGTTTGGGTTTGTTTTATTTTGCTTTGATTTTTAAAACATCTCTCCCATAAACCCAGAGTTGACTTAAGCCAGGCTTAGGGTTATTACCCTAGAGGCGTTTTAGCTGCAAAGGGAAAGGATTTGATGAGTCTCTGGACAGAAAGAAGAAGTGTGTTCCTGAAAATGAAACATGAAAATGTGAAGACAACAAACCCAGGTCGCAGAGAAAGCAAGCAGAATCAGTTACTGTGACCCAAACACAGGACTTCCAACCAGGAGCCTCCTGACTCCCTGGGTCGGGTATCTGTCCCGCTTCTTTAGAAAATCAGGAAGACAGCCCAGAAAGGAATGTGGCTGAACTTCCTCCCCCTGCCCCTTCCCTCTCCTTTCCTCTCCCTCCCCTCAGTCCCCAGAACAGCTGGAGTGTGTGAGTTCTGGCACAGATAGAAATTAGTGCGTGTCTCATCTTGGCCTTTAGTTTTTAAACAAGCAGAAGAGAGCCCAAGGGACATCCCCCTGGTGGACTGCCTGGACTATGATGTCCGTTAGCCTGAGGCTGTATTCCTTATCTTCCCTGGGCCTAGCATTGCTCACTTGGAACAACCTGCCCGAGAGAGAAGCTTTAAAATAATAATAATATACAGTGTGAAATGAGATCATAGATATGAGAGCTCTTCTCTGAAGTTTTTTTTTTCCCCAGCCTACAATGCACAGTATTGATATTATTTATTAATGACTGGATTTGATGCTGTCTGTCTCGGGCTCCTGGGGAAATACGCCTTCGTTTTAAAGGACAATCAGCAACACGGTGGCTTACAGACTAACGTGAAAGATTAATTACTAATAAATACGAGTACAAAAATGAACTAGAGTTCTGCCAGTTGCCTCTTCTGGCTTACCACCTAACAAAAGGAATTAAAAATTGATATAGATTCCCCCCCATGCCCCAGTATGAGATCCCAAGGTGGGAGAGGGGCTGGGAGGAGTGATTTTACTCTCCTGCCTGCTACGTGTCAATTTAGCAGGGGGTAGACACTCTCACCAGGACTGAGCACCAAGACTCTAAAATCACTTAGCAAACATCAGCTCATTAGTCCAGAGGTGAATTTTGAATCCCATTGTGATAAAGCAAGTTTTGCTAATCCTTGTGTATGTGTTGGGGGGAACTCCATACCTGACACCGGGAGCCAAGGCAGACAGCCCTGTGTAAGAACAACGTGCTTACAGGTAAATGCAAGACATTTCCAACTAGTCCCCAAATCTCCTCCTCTGGGGAGACTCTAGAGCAGCCTCTGCCCAGATGCACAGTGCCTTTCTTTCAGAGCTATACAGCTACAGCTGGCTGTACATCTGATGTCTGTCTCTGGACCCCCACTACACATAAAGAGTTCGGCCTGAGGGGTTTAAATAGCCCACACACTCTGACTTGTGCTTCAGTGTGGTCCATAACCACAACCTCACCTTCTAGAGCGCTAACCCTGGCCTTGATCTAGCTCACAGGAGCCTATTGACCCTGCCTTAAGCAGAATCATTGACTGCTTTGGTAGGAGGAGACAGCTGAGCCCCACACTAGAGCTATCTGTGGGCTGAGTGTGAGAGCCACCAGTGTCCACAGCGGAGCAGTCAGGCTGCGACAGTGGCTGCAGGAAGTGTCACTGCAACTTGGGGGCTTTGGGGAGGAATGCTGGGAAAGGGCATCTCTTTCCTTCACAGGGGTGACATTAATGAGGAGACTTCTATATCCTTTCTGCATAAGAGAGCATGCTACTTGATCTATGCAGGACAGGAGACACTTTCCAGGTTCCGTTTAGGACAACAGGACATTTTGTGAGACCTCAGCTTCTATAAAGCAGGAAACATTGCATCTAAACAACATGGGTGAGCAAGAAACGGAAAGGACTGGGGCTTAACCAAAATCTTACAGACACCCTGCTTCTGCCAAGTCAAAGGCATTAGCTAACACCAGGAAGCTGTACTTCCATAGTTTTATTTATTTATTTATAGACAGTAGGTTTGTTTGTTTGTTTGTTTGTTTATAGACAGTCTCACCGTGCAGCCTTGACTGGTCTAGAACTCACCATACAGACTGGATTATCCTGGAACTCAGAGGATACCTGAATTTGCCCGCCTTTGCCTCCTGAGCACCGGGATTAAAGAAAGGTGTGAGCTGCCATGCCCAGGTGATGGAATCTTAGGGTCTGTTTTTATGTATATGCATGTGTGTGGGTCTCGGAGTATACGCCACATGAGAGCAGGTACCTGCACAGCACAGAAGAGGGCACCAGATCTGCTGGAGCTGGAGCCACACATAGTTCATGGGTGCTGGGAACTTATCTTCAGTCCTTTGGAAAAGCAGAAAGTGTTCTTAGCAGCTGAGCCATCTCTTCAGCTCCTGATAGATTTTTTTTTTTTTAAATCTAGGTGTCATTAAAAAAAAAAAAAAAAAGCCAAGCAGTGGTGGTCCACACCTTTAATCCCAGCATTTAGTACTCAGAAGGCAGAGGCAGGAGGATCACTGTGAGTTCAAGGCCAGTCTGGACAGCCAGAGTTACAACAGAGAAACCCTATCTCAAAAAGCCAAAAACAAACAAACAAACAAAAAACTCACAACAACAACATCTGTGTCAGATATTATAGTATACTGTAAACTATGCAGAACTCAATCATCCTCACTACAGGGTTTTCATAGGACGGTAACATTGTCAGTAATGTGTATGCCCTGTGGCTTTCAGGAAGGCAGGCTATCATTATTAGAACTGACGTAGCTGTATAATCATAGTCCATCCCCTATAAGGAGGAAATGTATTCCTTCAGTACAGTACGGAGCGTTGGGAGGGGAGCAAGATACCATGGTCATCTGGAGTGGAAGATGTTCAACATTCATTTGAAGCATGCATCTTACAAGCTACAACCTCGCATTATTTCTATCCCCTCCAACGTCGCAGTAGCTCCCAGGGGTCGGCAGGCAGCTTGAGCGTTTAATTTGCCAAGCATAAAATTGACATGCTGTTGTAACGCTTATAGCTAACACTCGGGGGCAGCAGTGAGCCGGCGAGGAAGGAAAACAATGTTGGCATCTCCCAGCCAGAAAGTTTGAACCCAAAGGAGACACCACCGGCTGGTTGGGTTTAAAATCTTTTGTATCTTTCTTAGTTGTCTAAAATCAGCTATTAAGAATGAGCTCTCCCGACACAGGTTCTCTGCCCTCCCGTAGTGGTTCATTTCCCAATTTCCCCTAACTTTCTTTTTTTTTTTTTTTCCTTTTTGCGTCTCCGGCGACAACTTCCTTTTCTAATCCGTTACAGAAGTTGATTCTTTTGAAACTGACAAACTTCCTCCAGCTCAGGCCAAGTTGAAGTTCCGGGCGGAGGGAAGGCGCTGCATCCTCGCGGCTGCGCGCTGCAGACAGGCGGAGCTGCCTTTGTGGAGAGTCTCATAGGATGTGAGCCCGGGCAGGGTTAGAGAAGTCGTCTCCAGGGGCGCCTCTGGTTTATTTACTTATTTAATTTATTGGGAGGAGAAAGCAGGGGCACATTCTTCCAAGAAGGATTCGTTTTATTCCCGCCGGTCTGAAAACTGCAGATCTGCCTCCCCCTCCCCAACACACACACACACACACACACACACACACACATCCCCAACTTCCAAAGAACAAGATGGGTCCACAGCCAACTCCTAAGCCCCCAAGTGAGCACATGGAAGACAGTGCGGCTGTAGCAAAATGGTCCTCCTGAAAACAGACACCCCAGAGGGAAGTTGGGTGGATCAGTGGAGCGCAATTTCCACATGGTCCCAGAATGCAACATCCGAAGGGGCGGGAAAGCCCCTCCCCACCACAGGCCTTTTGTGTGGCTGTCAGGCTGGTTGTATTTTTAGACTTAGCTAGGCCTGCTCTGGACTTTCCCCTCGCACAGCTGCTGCTGCTGCTGCTGCTGCTGCTGCTGCTGCTGCTGCTGCTGCTGCTGCTGCTGCTTCTGCTGCTTTCCAAAGCTGCTGCTGCTGCTGCTGCTGCTGCTGCTGCTGCTGCTGCTGCTGCTGCTTTCCAAAGCCCAGTCTATGGGAGTTGGGCTCCCCTGTGCCTTTGTTTGCCTGGATATGCCGAAGAATGAAGATAACGTTTGGCAGAGGGGTGGAGGGAGGTTACCCAGGCTGGCAGTGTTTTTTCCTCAGCCACCAGAGAAGAGAGTAAGTCTTGCTGGCTCCACTTGCTTGTAGTGATCCAGCCCGGGATCTCCGCCCAAGTTTCCTCAGAACCAGCAGCCTCGTGGCATCCACTGAGCCCCAGTACATCTTTCTGAGTGAGAGAAAAACTTCCTCCATGAATAAGAAGAAAACTCAGATCCAAGAATGATATTGAAAGCCGCCTCTCAACCATTCTAGTAAATGGGCTCCTCCTGCGTCTCCTGTTGATAGCATTTATTTCATCCTCACTCAAAAAAATAAATAAATAAAAATAAATAAATAAATAAATGCACCCCTATTGTAGCGTTTCCTTCCAGTTTGCCACTCTAGACAAACGGAGACATGATTTATATTTCTGATTTTGGCAGCCTAGTTGAGGTCTTCCTGGAGGTGTGACTTCAAACATCCCCTATGTGTATTTTAAAACCCTACTGGCAGCAGAGGTTACCTCTGGGGAATAGGAGAGGGGATGAGAGCTTTTATTTTTACTTTTTACCTTTTTCTACTGCTTCATCTTTTTTTTTTTTTTTAAGTGGTGGTTGCTGTTGGTGAAGAGCCCACTTCTCTTTTCAGCTCAGGACCCCATCTGATACAGACCTGTGCAGGCCGGGTGCGCGCTGCCCCGTCTCTGTGAGTTCCTACGTGCATCAGTCCTACTGAGTTTAGGCCTCCTTTCCTTGGTGTCCTCCATCCCCTCTGGCTGCTAAACTCTTTCTGCCTCTTCTCTACAGAGTTCCCTGAGCCCTGAGGGGAAGGATTGGATGGAGATTCCCATTTAGGGCTGAGTGTGCCAAAGGGACTCCCACCTTCTGGGTATTGTCTGACTGTGGCCCTCTGTATTTGTTCGCATCTGCTGTAGGAGGAAGCGTCTCTGATGGTGGCTGAGCAAAGCACTGATCTATTCCTTTAGCAGAACAGTAATTTTTGGTTCTCCCCAGGTCCCTGGCCAATCTAGTCTCGGGTGGTTCTTGGCCACCCAGACAGCATTAGGTATGGGTTCCAGCTCACGGAGTGGGCCAGTGGTACAATAGAGAATAGATCTGCCTACAAATCAGAAGATTCTAGGTTTTGTTTCTCTCTATTTTTTTTCTCTTCTTTTCTTCAAGACTGGGTTTCTCTGTTGTAGCTCTGGTGGTCCTGGAACTCACTCTGTAGACCAGGCTGGCCTCAAATTCGCAGGGATTTGCCAGCATCCGCCTCCGAGTGCTGGGATAAAAGGTGTAAGCCACCACCCGCCCAGCAGTTTTGTATCTTAAAACAAGGTCTCATGTGTCCCATGCTGACCTCAAACTCTTATGTAGCTGATGACCTTGACCTCCTGATCTTCCTGCCTCTACCTGGTAAGCACTGAGAATACGAAGTGTGCACCACCAGGCCTGGTTGCGATCCCTACATTTTAAGGGACTCATATAGCCAGGCAGAGAACAGGAAAGGAAAACTGGAAATGGCCAGGTGGTGGCACATGCCTTTAATCCAAGCACCCGGGGTGGGGGGTAGAAGCAGGTGGATTTCTGTAAGTTTGAGACCAGCCTGGTCTACAGATCGAGTTCCAGGACAGCCAGAGTTACAACAGAGAAACCCTGTCTTGGAAAAAAAAAGAAAGAAAGAAAAGGAAACAAAATGTTAGCAAGGTCCCTCTGCTCCTAAGAGTTCTTGTAGTTCACAGCTCTGCTCTGAGTGTTTTACACATAGCCTGCCACATGGTTCTCCCCTGCCTTGGGGGAAATGCTCTTGTTACACCTATGTTAAAGCTGAGGTCCCCCACACAGGGACTGAGTGACGTTACAGGGGCCTTGCAGTGAGTTAAGAGAGACAGGTTTGCACAGAAGCAGTCTGTGCTGGCACACCTTCCTCCTGACCCAGAGCCTCAGCAGCTGGAACACCTTCAGGAGTGGGGGTGACTGGGATGGAGCTGCCCTAAAACGGTGACCAGAAAGCTAGATCGTACTAAGGAGCCTAAACCGTATTTCAAAGACAGCAAGGGGTAGCAAATGAGGCATTTCTTGATCACATTTGGATTTTAGAGAGATCTTGGCTTTGAAAGGATGGTAGCAGTGAGATGTCGGAGGAGTCTAAAAGAGACGTAGAAAAGATGGATGGAGAAGGGGACAAATATGAGTGCTTTTGAGACAACCGGGCCAGTGAGTAGGAAAATCTAGTCCTGGTGGACCAGAATCTGCGCCAAAAGACGTAATAGGATCCATGAGATGGAAGGGCAGGTCATACAGTTTACTGGAACTTATGGGCAGAAGCCTGTTCTAGACAGAAGCAAAACAGACCAATCCCTGCAGTACGAGGCAAGAGAAACAGTTCACGTCTAAGCTCCATAAAGGTGGGCTATGGCCATGGGAGTGTTACCTGGGCCTTCTCAGAAGCTGCTGGCATGCCTAAATTCAGTTCAAGAGCTGTCTGGCCAGCAAGGCAAGCTCAGGTGACTATCTGTTTTTAATGACAGCCTAGAAGATTTGGGATGCGTGCCAGGTCATTCGGTGGACACAATGGCACTTAGGACCAAGATGGCTGTCATTATGTCAAATGGGATCCCTATAACAATGTGACCTGACTTCACTGTCTGGGTGGAGGGAGGTCCTCGGGGTGTACTGAGAACACTGGAGTGCTTAGAGGAAAGGGGAGCACGCGGGTGCCTGTGGGGCTCTGTGTTGGATAGGGGCCCTAATTAGATCAGCGGCTGGGGGCATGGAAAAAGGAGATGTGTAGCAGTTGAAGCAGGTGTTCTTCACCTGGCTAGGACTCAGGGTCTGTAAACGTGGATGGGAGAAACGTCCCGGATTTATTTTCACATTCTACTACACCCTATCAAATTCTTCCACAGTTAATATAAAAAAAAATCCTATAGGGTAGTAATATCAGTATCTATGACCAGCATCAATAACAATCACAGATATTTTGTATCATATTTCCTTTTCTTTCTTCCTTTCTTTTCTTTTCTTTGGGAGGGGATTGTTTTCAAGACAAGGTTTCTCTGTTGTAACTCTGGCTGTCCTGGAACTCACTCTGTAGACCAGGCTGGCCTCGAACTCACAGAGATCCGCCTGCCTCTGCCTCCAGAGTGCTGGGTGTGATCCACCACCACCACCACCTGTCTTCATGTTTTCATATCTCTAAGTATCAGTTGTGCTCATCACTAATTGGTAATTGGACCTGATACTAGATCTAAGTACTATGCTTTATACAATATTGATATATTTGCATTACTAGCATAACAAAATTACTATAACTTTGAAAACTGTATTTCCAAAAAAAAGGTATCTTTCCTAACCCTTTGTTTTATTTTATACATTTAAGAAGCATTCTGAGAGAAAAGTCCAAGGTTTCATCAGACTGTCAAGTTTTTTAGTGATAGCAAAACATAAAAAGAAAAAGAAAAAAAAGCTTTAAAACACCAGCGAAAATAATTTACACCCTTAATGCCGAAAGATGAGGGCTGAAGATGAAAGGGGCAAACTAGAAGGCTCCAGCGGGCTCAGCACCGCGTGACTGACAGAAGCAGGTTCCAACAGACCCAATGCAGCTCGGGCAGAGGTTTGAGAGGATGACAGAGAAGAGCATCTGTAAAATGCCGGTGACTCGGTGCCCCAGATGGGCATCTGAGCTGCCCGTGAGGATGTGGGGCACCCGTGGCAGGAATCTACTGCAACTACTGCCCCAACATATGACGAAGCGACAGGCACGCCCAGGACGAGTGTGGGAACGGGAAGGTTGAGAGGCCTGGACCCAGTGACACCGATCTAAGGACATGGTCCAGGGTAAGTGCAGCGAGATGGGAGCACGCGTCAGCTGTGACAGGCTGCAGACTACCAGACAAGCATTCAAGTGGCTCTAGGCCGTTCTCCTAAAGCTGTAAGAAAAGGGATTCTGGTGAAATGAGGGAATTAGTCATAGAATTGGTCAAAGAAGGGGCCCCCTGTGAGTGTGCTGTGGTGACACGCGCCTGGAGTCCTAGCTGCTCTGATGGAAGCTGTCAAAGAAAGCCTGGCGCCTCTCTAGTTTCCTGCCTCCTGGCCCACATGTGTGACTCTTCGGAGCCCCCTTTACTGTGTCCCCACCACGTTGTGGGGCACCCATGAGGGTCCTGGCTACAGCCCATAGCTCTGTGCTGTTTGGTTCCTTAGACTTCCCTGCCACCAGAAGCCGAGCCAAATCACCCATTACCCGTGTCTAGCATACTGCCAAAGCAGCACAAAAAAGTCCAAACATAACTCCTCTAACATTTGGTGCTATGATAATTCCTACTTTACACGCGGGGAAGGTTAGATAACTAGCCCATGGTCCAAAATGTAGTATGGGACCTGGGATTTGAACCTAGGCTATGTGGCTCCAGCGTGCCCCTGGAACATTTTCCACATCAGCCCCTAGTCTCCACTCTACTCCAGACTCTGCAGTCTCCTTGCCTTATGACAAGAGCCGTAAGGACTGGTTTCCGTGGACACAAGATTCTGCAGTTGCACGAGCCCCTTATATCAAATTAATATTTTTGTATTAAACCTACACACATTTCCCTTCCATACTTAAAATTGTACCTGACTTACACAATATAATGTCTATGGCATATGGACAAGAAAGTGCATTTACACATACATACATAAACTACATAGTTCTAATTCAGTACAGATGAAACCCTCAAAGAACTACTTGCTTCATACAGGAATCTTGGTTGAACCTGAGGCTATAAAGCCACAAATACTGAGAGCCAACTGTGTCTGTCTGGCCAATTTTCCTATTGTCTGGTTGGCCCTTGCTTCTAACAGACACCGAGGCCAGGGCTGTTTGTCTGTTCTCCGTTGTATCCTAAGCTCTGAGAACAGTGCTCAGCACACAGCAGGTGCATGCAGTAAGCCTTGATGGTTTTCCTAAACTCTGACTGCTCCTCCCAAGAAGTGATCTGTTTAAGAAACTGAAAAAGAAAGTGAAAATAAAAGAAAGGGAACAGAGCAGTTACAAGTCTGGCTCAGATATTAAGGAGGAAATGAACTTCTGACTGTCTCTGGATAAGACAGCTTGTGGTATGGTGATTCATGCCCTCTGTGTGTCAGCTCAGGGAGACTGTCCAGAGCTGGGTTACTCCAAGTATTCATGTTGTCTTGAGTGTCCAGCTGAGGCTTGAGATTTGCAATGTGACTTAGCACCCGACTGCAGGACTGTGTGACACCCCCTCCTCCCAGGGCTATAAGGACAAAAGAAAACAGACAGATGGCTGGATTGAAGACTGAGAATTTGTTGGCTGAGCAAGTCAAAGGGGCGCATGGACACAGTTTCTGATGATGAGAGTGTCCTGAAAGACAAGAGCATTTGGGGCCTGAGACAAGAACCGATGGCACCTTGGGAAGATTGGAGCCTGGCGAGTGGTGCTCAGGAGAGAGAAGGGGAATATGAAGCCCAGAACAGGGTGGAATTTCAAAGTTCAAGGTTCCAGAGGTGAGGGAGTTCTGGACACTGACTTGTAATGGGATAGGAGAAATGGATAGCAAGTGGAGGAGAGTCTAAGCCGAGGCCTGGGAAATGAGAAGATTTGGTATCGTGGCACAGGCTCTAATGTGTAGGTGTATTAACTCAAATTGCAAAGCGTACAGTCTCAGCACCACGTGGCTTTTAAATACCCCCTTCTCAGCAGCTCACTTTTGGTCAGACACGCTTTCTTTATGATAATTCTAAAATAGCAGCTCACCTGAAAAATGCAAACCAGGACACTGACATCATCTCCATCCAGGGGGTTCGTAAAGGTAAGAGCTGTCAGTTTCACTTAATGGAGGTTTGACTCTGTTTCAAGGATCAGTTGCAGCTGAACACTGTGTTAGTAGCTTTTGTGCCGCTGCTGCAACAGAACAGCTTGTGTAAACAAAGGGATGGAAGGTTCATTTAATTGCCGGTTCCAGAGTGTCTGTCCATCATGGTGGGGAGGGGTGTCCCAGCAAACAGGGTACGGAGAGAATGAGTCAAGGGCAGGGGACCAGGCTCCTTCCTGGTGACCTACCTCCTCCTGCTATGCCCAGTGTTTCTACTCCCTTCTGAAACAGCCCCAACAGCTGGGGACTGAGTGTTCAGCACACACGCCTGGAGATGACATCTCACATTCAAACCAGAATATCCTGCCTCTGGCCCTCAGAGACTCATCACCACCCCGCAATGCAAAATGTATTGTAGTCCATTTCCAAAACTATCCAAAACCAACTGTAAGCCCCTGTCATATCACAAAGAAAGTCCTGTGCTCCAAACACACAAAACATTCTCAATCTAAAAGGGACAAGTATAGAAAGAAGAGTCAGATTAGAGCTGGGTTGCAATCCAATGGGGCAAACACCAAACTCTACAGCTCCATGAATGGCATCTGGCCCACATCGGACCTGTCGTGAGTGCAAACAGACTTGGGCAGTCCCTCTCTCTGGTTGCAGCCCACATGGCCTCCCTCTTGGGCTGGCTTTACTAGTTGACTATAGCTTTTCTGGGCAGGTATTCCATGTTCTTGGTAACTCCAACATCCTAGGGTCTCTATCGCACCCCAAGTTTTACCTTCACAGTTGCACACATCGCTCTTTGGGGTGGGGTACCCGCAGGGATCCTAACCCTGTCGTGGCTTGTCTGATCTTCAGGCTTTCTTCTGTAACCTGAGTTGAAGCCTCCAGTAGCCAGTAATTCTTGGCATTCTGCATGACTGCAAAAGCAACAGCGCATGGCAATGCCCAAGGTCTGCCAGATGCTTGGGCAGTGGCAGGGTCTCCTCCGATCACAGCCATGTTGGCCTCTGGTGCCTGTGCAGAGGAGCACAGTGAAATGAACCCTGGGGGAAACAGCTTCCGAGGCAGCTCTGTGAGACTGAGAGGCATTTTCTTTTCAAGACAAAGTCTTTCAAATGAGTGTCCCTTTCGTATCCTTGAGCTTGCTATGGATGGAGTCTGGCCAATTTCTGACAGGTCCTCAAGGTACCTTTCCTACTGGAATGATACAAAGCCCTCTGCTGCTTTTTAGTGGCACTAACCTCTTCAGAAGCCAGGCCTTCCTTAGTCCCAATTTTATGCTTTACACGTTTCTTAGCAGGCTACAAGTCGTTCAAGTCTTTCTGCTCTAATTTTGCTCCCTTTTCTCAGTGTAAACTTGATTAATAGCAGCCAGCCATAACCATGCTACAACCTGACTTTGAACTAACTTGACGTTCCTTCTATTGTGTAAACTCAGCCTCACACAGACTCAAGGACAGAAAGTAGACAAGTTCTTTGCTATAATATGTATTAAACAAAAACAAAAGCAGGCTAAGCAAGATGGCTTAGTAGGCAAAAGTTCTTGCCATACAAGCCTGACTTAAGGTCAGTCCCTTGAATCCATGGTGGAAAAACAGAAGCACGCGGCACACACACACACACACACACACACACACACACGGTCACTTTATAGCTTCAGATTAAAATCTCTTTTGACATAATGCTGAAGCATCTCTATGCCCCTCCCCCGTGGTACATTCATTATGAAAGATCTTTCATCCTTAGAGCTTCATGTTCTAAGGCTACGAAATAAATACATAAACATTAAACAATGGCAGAGAGGAGAAAAGCACTTAGCTCTTCCAGATACCCCATCTATGACATGATCCAATTACAAATATGATCAACAAAAACCTCTCCTGGGTGTTGTCTGGCAGCTTAAAAGGAAAAGACAAGAGCTTGAAATAGGATGTGACGCCCAGTGAGGTGTGTGATTTCAGTTCCTTCACTGTTAAGCACAGGGAATGGGATAGAAAAACATTGGGTACTTAATGCATAGTCTGAAACACTGGAGAGAGGAATCAGAAACCCTAAGCTGACTGTAGCCTGCAGATGAACTGGTTATATTCTCCTTTAAGGGAATTCAGAAGGCGAGAACTCATCTGTGTTTCACCTGAAGGAGGAATAAAACCTCAAAAACCAAAAAAACACAACCCGCGGGGATTAAGAAATAACCCCTTTCCCTACGTTGGAGGGAAGGCAGAAGCTTCTGGAGCCAATGCAGCTGGTTTGGCAGATTGACAGGCACCTGGGTAGTGTTATGGAAGTCCGAAGCAAAGGAATTCGAGCACTCGATTCTACATGCGAATTGATTTTTGGACGGTTTCTAAGTCAGAAGCCATTTTGCCCTTTCCGTTTCCGCGTTGCCAAGACAGATGGAGCACCCGCGACGGAGCCAGCCGAATGCAGAGGGTGCAATCTGGGAAATTAAAAATAAAATCTCTTCCAAATCTTCACAGGCTCTTTCAAAAACACTTCCACCCGAGTGCTAAGGCATCTCACTGCAGCGTCTAAAAACGGAAAGAAGATGAGGTGCCCTGGGGGCTCTGGTTTCTAAAGCAGTCAGAATTAATATTTATTTCTCAGGAAGAGCCTTTTACACAATCAGCAAACGTGACCAAATTTAGTCCCATGTGGACTCGAAAGTGATTATACCCCAGAAGGCTTTCCATTATGAATCTCTAAGTGTAAAAGTGTTAAACTGAATCCAGAAATGAAACAAATAGGTGGATGTCATCAATACTCAAGTTCAATGTTAACATATTATTGGACTCCAGTGAAACATACCATTAATTATTTTAAAGCAATCTATGAAAAGGTTAGATTTTTGACATCTTATTCTTTATCTTGACTACTATGTACTAAACTACTATGTTTACTATAGAAACATAATCTATATTTTACATTCTTATAATATTTAAAGTTTATTCTTTCATAATATTTAAAAATAGAAACCTATCAATAATGGCTCTTGAGTTTTAAATTTTCTATGTAAAACTAATTTATTCTGAACCATATGTAATTTCAGCATCTCAAGTAGACTAACCTTACAAAAATATGTTCAAATATCACTGTTCGGTTGTTATTATCCAAATAACATCAATATTTGATTTAATGTAAAGAAAATTAATATTTTTCTCTTCTACTGGAACATACAAATAAATATAAATATATAAAATATAAAAATACATATATATATATAAATATACAAAATATAAAATACAAAAAAATATAAAAGAACTAATTGAAATTCAATAGAAATTACTACTCTTTCTTAACTGTGGATTCTCTTTGAGCTGGGAGCTGATGTAGGTGCTGGGTTCAGTAAGAAAGAGAGAAATGAGGTCACCCGAGGCAGCTAGGGACATGGTGTTAAACCACAACTCAACCAGTGGATAAACAAGACACTGTCAGGTAGTAATGAGAACAATGGAATGGTGGCCAGGAAGTGGTCGGAAGAAGGTCTGGGGTCAAGGTCACAGAATCAGAAAAGGTGGTATTTTTGGTGAAGAGCAGAGCTGTGAAGACTGCATGGGGAGAGGAGACTCCCAAACATACAGCCCCCAATAATACCCAGGGGGCCTGGTGTGTTCCCCTGATACAAAGGCCGGTAGGAGCAGAGTGTGGGAGGAAATGGGGAAGAGTGTAGGTAGATACGTAATCCAGGAAGTTAGGTTGGGCCAGGTTATGTAGTGGAAAGAAGGGGCTTTTGTCAAAAGAACTAGATGCATTTTGAGAAAAGTCTTTCAGTCCATCATTAAGCTGGAGATGCACCACTGTAACATAATAAAAATAATTTTTTCTCTGTTTCTGGTTCCTAGCACGGAGTATATATAACCTCTGTCTCCTGTTGCTGTGGGAAAATACCCTGATGCCAGCAACTTAAGAGAAGTTATACCTGCACACGGTCCAAGCACCGTGGTGAGAGAGTCAAGGTGACAGGAACCAGAAGCAGCTCGTCACATCACACCCATAATCAAAGCCAGAAGGTGGTGAAAGCATGCTGAGACTAAGTTCCTTTGCTTACACAGTTCAGCATCTCAGCTAGAACCAGTGCCACCTACAGGGGACAGTCTTTCCATCTCCGTGAACACAGTTAAGAAAACCCTCCAAAGGTGTGCTCAGAGGCCTCTCTCAAGTAACACTAGATTCTGTCGAGTTGAAACACCAACCATCACAGCTCTACCCTTTGTTAACACTCAGACACGTTGCTTTTAAGCCATAACCTTCCACCTTTTGTTCCCATGGGTTCATCGCCATCTTCTAATACAAATCACGTTCAGTCCAGCATTGAAAGACCCTATAAAATAAAAAAGCAAAGTTACATCTTCTAATACATTGATGGCATAGAATAAGCATGCTTACGACAAAACGGAAGAATGAGGGAATAACAAGGAATCACCTGACCAAAGCCAGACCAAAACTCAGCAGGATGAATGTGAGGTCCTACAGCTCGTGTCCAACATCTGGGGCCCATAACATAACCAGCTGGGCTCCAGTGGGCTTGCTAGTTCTACTCCACCAGCCCTGCTGCCTGCAGCACACATGGAACTTTGCCTGGACTTGTTTCACTCCATGCCTGTAGCTCTTTTCTAAGTAGATGTCCCACGACCCAGGTATCTCCAATATCCTGAAGTCTCCATTGCAATTTAGGCTTCACCTTCACAGCTTTGCTAGGTGGCTTCTCAGAACCTCCTTTCTAAGACCCCGCCATCGCCACGCATTGCCTGGCTTCGGCTGCTCTCGGAGACCATGGGGCAAGACTTCAAGACTGCTTCCTCAGTCTTTTCGCTTTCACGCCTCTGAGACCAGGATGTCACAGAAAGCAGTGCCAAGCTCGCTGCCAGCTGGGATGGAGCCGAGCCCTCTTGAACCACAGTTACATCAGTTTCGTTCTCCTAGGTGGTTACTTTTGAGGGGTAAGGAACCCTCCTCAGCTGTATTCCCAGTTCAGGCTTTCTCCTTTCAAGTAAATTTGCATCTTTACAAGTCGAAACTTCTGGTGGGTGAGGTCTACCCTCAGGGTCCCTCTCCTACCGCCTCGGGATGCTGAGCACTAAGTTTCTCTTCACGAGAGCTAATCTCTTTCCTATTACAGCTGCTTGGCTGTCTCCACTCTCCTTGTCGGAAGCTTTAGGCTTGCTCATCCGCTTTTCCCCCGCCAAACCTAAGTCCATTGTCTTTGCATCCAACTTCATCCAGGTTCTCAGGACATGGGCAGAACAAAATCAGGTCCATGGACCATGAGTGGTCCCTAGCCTGCTTTCTGATAGAATTCTTATTTTTCTTTGGACCCCGTAAGGCAAGTACCCACCATCCATGTTTCTTTCGGCATTCTGGCTTCTAATCTCCCACCATAACAGCCCATAAAGCTCTACGTACAGCATTCAAGGGTTTTATAACCCAAAGTTCCAAACGTTCCCGCATTCTTCCTGCAAACCAGTTCCAGAGGCCTAAGAACCAGCCAGTCAGGTTTATTACTACAACAGCCCCACTCCTTGGTACTGATTTTTATTTTTCCCCCTATTGCTGTGATAAAATACCCAGCAAAAGCAACCTAAGAGAGAAGAGCATTCTGGATCGCAGAATGCTATTCAAGGGTACAGCCCATCACTGCTGAGGGAGGCCAGGCAGCTGGGATTTGAAGCAGCTGGCACATCACATCCACAAGTCAGGAGCAGAGGACAGTACTACACACTGCTGCTCAGCTCTCTTTCTCCGCTTATACAGTCCAGGATCCCAGCTAGGGATTGGATTATTCCATCTCAATGAACACAATCAAGATAATACCCCATAGGCATCGGCAGAGGCCTTTTTACAGGTGATTTTAGATTCGCCTTAACAATCAACATGAACTTTGTAAATCTCTAATAGATGGACTCCTCAGATCTAGTATTTAGTCACTGACCCTGGTGTCTGAAGCAACAGTCCAACCCCCTCAGCATTTGCTGCATGTGGGGAAGCATCCCCTGTTCTAAAGAGGTGGCTAGGTAGGCTCCTAGGTGAGAGCTGGAACCATGATTAGAGGCTTGGGCTTTTTAGCCCCAATCTGACACCCTAAGAAGCAGAGAGGACCTGGGTACGGGCTTAATCATCAATCATGACTGTATGATGACCTCCATTAGCATCTCTGAGTCATTTTGTACATTCAGAGAACATGTCCTCTCACAAATCTGCACTTGTACACAAACCATATCCCGAGTTCTGCAAGCCACACCAGCAATCAATTGAACTCGAGAAAAAGGTCATGGGAAACTCTGACTTACACTCATATCAGATAGAAGTTGCGTTTAAGTTGGGGACTGCCAACAGGGGATTGATGTGTAAAGTGGAGGCTGATTTTAAGGGACTGAGCATTAAATGTAGGGGTCTGTACTGACACATCAATGCTAGGATTGAATAGAGTTATAGGACACCCCGCTGGTGTTAGAGTTGGTTGTTGGCGAGTAGAAATTTTCTGTGTTGAGTATGAGGATAGAGCAAGTTCGTTTCTTCCATGAATGTTCAGGGCCAAGAGTGAAATCAGTGAAATGGATGGGAGAACTAATGGAGTCTAGGAGAGTCACAGTGCTGGCCTTAGGGAGGTGTTGCCTATGACCACATTAGAGAGCTATTCTGACTTGAGATACAGATCATAGGACTGGTTGGAAAATTAGTTCATCCCCCCACCCAACGCCAATTTGCTCTTTTCCAAAGCAATTTTAGACCCAAGCCCTTGTTCAGAAAAATGCCTCCAACCCTCTTAACTACCCTTGGTCCAAATACCTACTGAGCCACCAAGCACATCATTCCGGTGCCTAGTCCTCTAGCCAGCCTTTTCTAGATGAGCACTCTGTCCCATCTTGTGGATTTATCAAGAACCTCACTTCCCTTCAACCTGGCCAAGACTTCTGTGTGCTCTGAGGGTCTACGGCAGTTCCAGAATCATTGGAGGGGTGATTATCAGGGACCAGTCCAATCGTAGGGTCTGTAAAAGGCAAATCTGCTTCAATTGTCACAACTCCCAGAGAACAGGACTGTCCGCAGCACTGACTTATAGTTGAGAAAATCTGTAGGTGGAAACATTTTGCAAACTGTGAAGCCACACCTAGAGAGGATTAAAGTGAGTTGGCATTTCACTGGGCTCCCAACCTCTGTCCCCTGCTTCTCCAGAACTTCTGTACCAAGACTCACCCTAGGAACAGCTCCCCATCCCTAAGTTAAGTGTCCCTGGTACAACACATCTCTGAACACAGGCTGAAGTGGAATCTAAGGGTCACTATATATTATCCAGACAAGATCATCTCTGTGTGCCTGCTTTCTCACCTGTAAAAGAAAGACAATAAAAATCCTGTCCCTCAAGTGAAGACTAAGGGAACCACTACATACAGAGTGCTTAGGACGAGCCTGCGATACCATGAGCGCTATCGGATGATGCTTCTGAACATCAGTTTCCTGCTCATATAACCACCATTGAACTTACAGAGCAAAACATCAGCCATTGGACCATTGAGCCTTTACCAATCTCCCTGGCAGGAAGTGGATCGCTAGGGGAGGGCACAGCAAGGTCATTCAAAAAGCTTGATGAGGGCAAGTGGTGAGGAGAGTGTCAGATGCCAAAGAGACATTTAATAACTTGTGATTGATTTACTCTGAATAATGCATTGAAGTGAGGAACTCTCCAAGGCTTTATTTGGATTAAATTCCTGACTGTTCCGAGGCTCCTCTCTCTGGTCAGCGTGTGGCACGGGCAGTGGGATTCTGCCCGCAACAGTAAGTGTCCAGTTATTAGCAGTTGTGTGGGTCCCTACTGTTGCATGAACTTTGCCCAGGGAGATGTCAGCAGATGTTAGAGCACCAAGAACAAACCAAAGTTTGAAGCCTTCAAAATCCAACCTGGGAAAACAGTGAGTATTTTGATCTTATTTATAGGACCAGGCTGGCACCTCTGAAGGCTCATTGGATATAGGAACAGAGGGAATGGAGCGACACAAAAGACTTTGCCTGGAAATGTCTATCATGCAACTCATATTTCATTGGTCAAAAAAGTCACGTGGTCATGCCTGTGCTTATAAGCACATACACTCTTCCCGAAGGGAAGTGCCCCAGATGTTGGGGAATAAAAGATAAGCTACCAGAACAAGGAGTCAATGGAAATAGAAACTTGTCTAACGGCATTGTAAACAGTAAATGGTTGTTTTTTTCCTTCAACAGGAAGTCTAGAGGCCAGTGAAACCCAAGCTGAAAAGCTCAGTGTTTTAAAGATGCCTTCAGCAATACACCTTACCTCTATATTTCTACTTTGCCTTTCTTGGGTTACCGGCAGTATCCACTCACGGCTGCAGATCTTATTCATGGCCAGATAGCACACGTACATCCAAATATCACACAACATTCAGGAAAAAAAATCACAACCACCCTCATTAGTTACATTAGTGATAAAGTCTTTCCCAGAGTCCCAACTTACTTCCCCGTGGGTCCATAGGCCAGAATTAAGTTATATGCCCACACAGAGACAGTCACTGGTCCAGGGAGTAAGACCGCCTTTGGCATGAGAGAAGATCTAATTTTCCCTATCTACACAAATAGCCCTGTCCTTCTCGTTTTGCTTTTGTTTTTCTTTTGCAGATTAAGCCCATAGTCTCATGCCTGCTAGATGTACTCAAACACTTGGCTTCATTGAGACAGAATCTCACTAAGTAGCACAGCCTGGTCTTGAACTTGATATCCTCGTACCTCCTCCTCCCAAGTACTTGGGATTGCAGGTTTGTACCACCACACCTGCTAGCAGTTCTGGTTTCTATAGGAAATATGGAACTGAGCTGTGCACATTCCTGTGATTCTAGCACTAGGCTGTTACATGGAAGGATCAAGAGCTCAAGATCAGCCTAGGTTACATAGAGAGCTTGAGGCTAGTCTATGTAGAAAAGGGTCTCCAGAAGAAAGGATGGGAAAGAGATTGGGAGAGAGGGAGGAAGAAAAGGAAGAGGAGGGAGAGGAGGAGGCATAGGAGAAGAACACAGACCATAAGGAGTCAGAAAATATAACCTGTTTTCACCACTTCTAGAAAGATCCTTTGTTCAATGTGCAAACAACGAGGAACCACAGTGTCCCTTCAACAAAGGCTTTCATTTGTGCTCATGCAGTTATTCACAGGGGACTAACTATGGACAAATAAAGAGAGCAAAGCTGGCATTTAATAAGGAAGGATCGTTTACCTAAGGGTCAGGGAAATTAGAAACTGCTTTGGCTGATATTACATTCAATGTCAAAAGAGTTGACCAAAAGAATCCGCCACTCCCTCGGCTGTGACCCCTGCATCATACTTCAATATAGGCGATCATTTCACCCTTTATTGTCCTTATCTGTATGCCGGTCTGTCTCCACCTCTAAGGCTGAAATTTAGACCATTTCATCTTTTTATTGCTGTGCATGATAGGGCGACAGGAAAAGTAATGGATGAGATCGTGGCTCACTCCACGCCTGCGCCTACTGTGAGTTCTGAGTAAATTAACCTTTCCTTCTAAGCCAATTAACTTTTTCCTGTAAATTCTGTTTTTACTAGACACAGAGGGTACAAAAGGGAAATCATTTGATCAAGTGTACACGAGTAATAAGCTGGATTTCAAGTGGAGGCAGCCTTACGGATATGCTCAGCCCTGGTGAGCCTGACACTCTGCACACGAAGGCGAATGAGAACAGGCACGAGGAACAGCGGGCTTTCTTTGCATGCTTGTATTCCACGGTGTGTCACCCATGCATGTGACCCTTAGTTCTGGCGCCTCTAACTTCTAGTATAGCTGCTCTCAGAACTTAGTGATGAAGGGAGGGACGGAGAGACAAGGAAAGAAAGCAAAACACAAATGGCTTCTTTTTTTTTTTTTTTTTCCGATTTTCCACCTTCTCTTCCTCTGCAATGTGCAGGAGCAACTTTGTTTCTGTAACCTAAGTGTCACTTAAGATAGGAGGGACTGCTAGAGTTTCAGAGCCTTTACAGGCTCTCAAGGAGGACAGTTGAAATGTAACATTGCAACTCAGCAAAACATCTCTGCTGGCCTTCTAAGTCACTTGGGTTTTGAAACAATGTGTCTCACATAAGACTTGTCTTTTTTTTTTTTTTTTTTAGAATTTGGACTTGGGCTTTTTCATCTAATTGTGTACTGTTTGAAATGTCAGTGCAATGAAGGGATGCCAATTTCTTCTTGGGCATATTGATTTATTTTCTTAAAAGCAATTCAAGGTCATAAGTAAATGAATGGCAGTAATTAAGGACCAGGAAACGGCCACTGTCAGTTGATGGGACTGCTGCTGCAACATCCTCTTTCCAAGCCGCATGTTACATTAGACAGATAATAGGCTACAAGCACTAAAAGCACCGTTTCCCTTCTTGCTCTCAGTACCATCAACACAAACCTCTGCCCCCCCAGGATTGCTCCAACAATCACACAGATTTAGGGTATAAGGTCCAGTCTTTAGACCATGTAGACTCTGCTCCAGAGTAAAGTAAGACCCTGGTAGACAGATGGAGGCATTGCACTTTTCCTGGTGTGTGTGTGAAATTTAAGTGTTCTCATTCATAAAGGATGCTCACGTTTTCTGCTGTTGATTCTGTTACTTTGAATCCTATCCAGACAGCTCGTGTGTGTGTGTGTGTGTGTGTGTGTGTGTGTGTACACAAGTTCACGGGGATGGTGGTGGTGGAGTGGGTAGTGGCGTGTGTCCACGGGGAGCCTAGAGAAGAATGCTGGTTTCGTCCCCAGGCACCTCTTCCTTTGAGACAGGGTCTCTCATTTCCCTGGAGGTCACCCGATTAGCCTAGACTGGCTAGTGAGCCCCAAGTTCTCAGGGGTCATCCTGGTCCAAAGGTAATCGTTGTACTCTGCGTGTCTACGTGGCATCTGGTGGTCCAACTCAGGTCTTCATGCTTTTGAGTTTTTCTGTCAGTGCCATTTCCCCGGGTGAGGCAACTTATTTTAAAGAAAAAACAAAAAAACTCATCTATTTATTTATGGTGGGATGCACGCCCGGGCCCACAGGCGGAGGTCAGAAGACAGCTTCCAGGAATTGACTGTCTCCTTCCACCACATGGGTCTCAGGGACTGAACTCAGGTCATCAGGCTTGGTGGCAAGTGCCCTGACCCACTGGTCCCTCTCCCCGGCCCCGGAGCAGCTAGTCTTGTATTTTGTATTTATTTTTAAGGCACTCTGTCTAACCTTGAACTAGAACTTTGTGAGTCTCTAAATACTCCCAAATTATTTTATTTGTTTCTTATTCATTCTTGGGTTGGTTTTTTATATTTTATTCAAATTTCACTGAGTTTGGGGCAATTTTTTTGGGTGTCTCCTTCAACTTCAATATGTATGAAGATGAACGTCTAGACTTTCCCCTCTGGCTTTCTCTTGGATCCCATCTCTTTGCTAACACCAGCCTCGTACTCTCCCTGATCCAACTCCAAACCTTTGTCACTTGTGATTTCTTTCATTTTGTCTCACACACTCACTTAAACGCCAAGCCGAAGTACTCAGTCTGAAGGGCTGTCCTTTCTTTTTAATTTTTATGTTCGGGATCCTGAATCAGGCCCTCACTATCTTTTCCTGGACCATTGTAATGGCCTCCATATTGACTTTTACTATCTGACTCCTAGCTCTTTAGTCCAGCTTTTATAATTTCTATTTGGGGGAGGGGGGACAGAGACAGAGACAGAGAGACAGAGAGATTGTGTTCATCTTCTGCTTGGGTATCTACAGTAGTTCACTAGTACTAATTTCTTAAAAACCTATTCCCTTCACTGATGCTCAGATCTCTCTTCAGTTAGTCCCACCCGTCACTCCCCAAGACTGTTCCTCCACAGATGCATTTTTCTTAGATTTATCAAGATGCTTCCTGGTTCATCCATCTGGCAGAACCCAAAGTGCCTTTCAAGACTTTGCTCAAATGTCCCCTCCTTTCACGGATCTCCAAGAAGAATCACTCCTTATTTTATTCAAATCTTGTGTTCCTGTCTTAAGTCAAGGTTCCTAGAATCACACTCTGAGAGGAAGACGTGCATGCAGGGAAAGGGGATGAAGAGACCAGCAAGCAAGTGTAGAAGGTTTGAGGGAAAGAGACTAAGGGAGGGGAAGAATTTAACTCCAAGACCCAAGGGAGTATCTCAGTAGCCTTCTATAGGGAACCTGTGAGTATTAATTTGTCTTTCTCAATGACAAAGCACTGGACTTTCATATTCCCTTACTGAGCAGTCATTGGCTGGAGATTGCCCCTCCCCAGTCAGCCCTTTCTGTTCTTATCTAGGAGCCCTTTGGCCCATGGGTGTTCCCTGAAAGACAGTGGTGGGTGCAGGCCACTGGAAGCAGAAGCATGTTGGAGTTGCTGGTTAAAGGATCTCAGAGCAATGTCAGCCTTGGGCATTGCCTGGGAACCATGAGATCAAGCACTGTTATTGTGGATACTGAAGCACAGGGGATCAAAGACGATGTCTTAAGTAACTGTATTGTTACCACAGTCAGAATATTCTCTTGCAGTTGGTAAGGACTTAAATAGCATTTATTGACTTGAATCAAATACTACACATGTAACGATCTGTGACTTCTGATCATGTTGCCGAGACCCCTCCCCACCTTGCTCCCCTCACCCCAGTGGTTTTTAGCTCAATTATAAAATTCATGGTTTGTGGAGTTTCAGAACCTGAGATCCAACTCTTCTTCCTGGTACAGCAACGTGCTCAGCACAACGCTTCCAAAATTCCAAGACAGGCTGCTTGCTCCGTTCAGTCAAGATGCCAACCTGAGAATCATTTCTGAAAGATCACAGTCAGCATCATTGCCAAGAGAAGGAGTTCTTGGCACACAAAGAACCCGGTTCAATCTGAGATGCCAGATGGTGATTTCAACTTCAGCTAAATTCCTGCTGAAAAGTGTTTGAACTGCAGATGAGAAAAGCTTCTATGACAAATTTCCAAGCGTGAGAAGCCTCAGAGGAAAATGGCAAGTGTTGACTCCCCAGCCCCCACAGCCACACGCACACATACCTCAGAGCAAGTACTGGCATCCGTGGCCAAGGTTCCCACAAAGATGCCTTTGCTTCTCAGTGGACTGTGGGTTCCAGTTGATGTTCACGGAGGTCCAAGTGTATTTGCTGGGCCCACTGAAAGCAGATGCCATTTAGATCATAAGCAGCACCTTGGCAGAGTGTGTCCCCACAGCTTCAGAGATGGCTCTTTCCTCTCCAGTAATAGTACTGTCCTCAGGCTGGTTGGTCATTGGTGTATCTCCCCTCCCTGAATCCCACCAAGCCACGGGAGACCTGGCATCCCATTCACTGGTTCTTCATGTCCACATCTGTACCAGGACTCTGATGACTGGTTCTTGTAACTGTCCTCAGAGGACAACTGCTGGAACTTTACCTCTTTACAGAGAACCGGAAGCCCCTGGAAATGTGCTTCGGCCTTGAGGTGCTAACAGTCAGTGACTTACTGATGCAGGAGAATGGCAGGCAGACTCCCCTGACTTCATTCAGGGCCAGTTCTTAGGTTAATTTATGCCCCAGAACATCTGTCTGCCAATGTGAGATTGAGGCTGGTGCTTTGCCTGAGACAACACCCTTATGTGACTCCTTCCCGGTTTCTCTGTCTTTCTCCACCCCTACACCACATTCTCCTGTTTGTTTCTTCTTGGAGCACACACTTAATTACCCTTAATGAAACTCTTGTACAAAGCCTCATCTCAGAGTCTGCCAAGGAACAGACTTGAGATGATTCTGGACAGTGGAAAACTTCTGCAAGTCCCACGCTATCACAGAGAGGGCGATGTCTCTAGAGCAAGGAGTGTATGCATTCCTACTTTATCAATCCAGAGCTCAAGGTGAGCTAGGGAGATGGGTCAGTCAGTAAGAAGCTTGCTCTGCAAACACGAGGACCCGAGTTCAGATCCCCAGCACCCACAGAAAAAGCACTGGGAATGCAGAGATAGGAGGATCCCTCAGCTCACTGGTCAGGAAACCAAGATGAATCAATGAGTTTCTGGTTCAGGGAGAGACCAGCCTCCAAAAGCAAGTTGGGCAGCAATTGAGGAAGACACCTAACATCGATTTCTGGCCTTGACATGGACGTACATGTGCACATGTACATGCACACACACACGAACACGTACATACACATATACAAAGGTAAAACTCCAACAGGGCATTTAGGGGTTAGTTGATAATGGAAGGTGTGTTTGCAAAGGCAGAAGCAAGGAGCATGTAATCCTAGAAGTTGGGCATAGGGATCATCACCAACCATTATCAACCCTTGGGCATCACTGGGAAGAAGAAAGCATGGCTTTTGGAGCTGGTGACAAGAGTTGTGTGAAGACAGCTGTGTGGTGAGAGCTGGTCTCTACAGATAACCTACTCAGACCCTCTAGGGAGGGAGCTGGATATTCCTGCTTCCCTTTAGAATTTGCCAGTGACCCCATCAGCTGAAACAAATGAGATTTCCAGCATCACACCCCCACCCCCACCCCCACCCCACCCCCCGTCACACACACACACACACACACACACACACACACACACACATCCTGATCTTGGTTTTGAGAACTTTTACCAGATGACACGAACAGACAGCACCCTTTCTATTGGTTGGCCTTATTTTCTTCTGCCTTACTTGTTTATACTTTGGGAGACACAGGGACCGGCTACATAATTGGGAGAAAGGACCCTTAACAATCAAGAACCAGACAAAATGTATTTTCATTAGAGTCTGGGCATGGCCTCTGGGCACTTCAGCATTGGCTCTAATACAGCAGCCTCAGAGATAAAATTTTATGTAGACTGAACATACTCAGAGTTCACTGTCACAAAGACTAAGCATCCCTTTGACCTTGGAGCTTTGGTGTACATCGGTCTAAATATAACCTCAGAAAGCCACACCATTTCTGTCCCAGTTGAAAACAAGACACAAATCGAAGGTCTCCATGTTGCTTTCTGTAATGTCATATCTGTCTGGTTACAGCCTTGTCAATCCATGCAGAGGCCTTCATTTAGATTCTGTCTCAGTGTCTTCTCATTGGTCTAATTTCCCCACCACATGTTGTTTTGTTTTTGTTTTTCAGATGAGACAGGGTTTCTCTGTTTTAATTCTGGCTACCCTGGAACTTAACTCTGTAGACCAGGCTATCCTTGAACTCATAGAGATCTACCTGCCTCTGCCTCTCGGGTGCTGGGATTTAAGGCTTGTGCCACCACCTCTTGGCTCACATTTCAGATTTGAACTGTCTAGTTATTGCAAGGCCTTTGAGATTAATCATGGAAAACAACACTGGTCCTCAGGATGCTGGCAGGAGCGGATGTGAGTAGGATGGGGGGTGGACGAGGCAGAAGCGCCCTCCCACATTTCCTCGGAGGAACAGCACCGCACGGATGCCGTTGCCTTCCTGATGGCTAGTCCGCTTTGCTAGGCTCTTAGCCAATTTGAAGAACAAGTGAGGCAAACGTAAACAGTTTTCTAATTTGTCACTTCTAGGTATTAAAATACTGTACGGCGGGCTTCTTCTTTCTGAAATTTTAGTTTAAAAATGCTTTTGAAGAGCTGAGGGGTTTAGAAGGTAGCCAGTCTTAGATAATATTAATAATATTATTATTACTTTGGCAACTTGCATCATTCCAAGGTGGCCATTTGGATTACTCATAAACAGTCCAGGAGGCAACTGCTGCGGGGGCAGGCCCAGGCTGGGGTCAGACGCATCCATCTTATGACCTTCAGCACAGCAGCGGACATCAGATGGGCTACAAGCGAAAACACACACCAGAAGAATTACACAAACGCAAGTGAAAAATACCTTGTTTTAATACTGATTAAATGTTGAAAGATAATATTTGGGGGCATACTGGGTCAAACAACGCGTTAGACAACAATGTTATGTGTTCATTTTACCTTTTAAAGGCTGGCCATCAGCAAGAGCTTGAGCTACACACGTGGCTTCCAGTTACTTCTACTGGACAGAGTTGTTTTAAGTGGGTCTTTAATTCTTTCTTGTACAAAAATTCAAAAGTAGTCCCGTTTGGGAAAACATCATTTTTCACTCAAAGATCTTTTATTTTAAGTGAAGATTCCACAGCACATTGGTCAGGTGCTTAGGGAAGAAATATCACTGCCTTTAAAAAACAAAAAACAAAACTAAACTAAAATTTCATTTCCTTCTCCTTTGAATGAAGCTGCAGTGACCATCTTCAGCACTTTAGAACCCAGACTCAAGGAAAAGGATGGTCCTGGGAACGAAAATCAGCCCACCCCCATCCTGAGCATGCATCATCCTGCCACGTGAGTGCCAAACATCTGGAATGCACTTAAATGCTCAACTCAAAACATCCAGCAGTCCAAGGACCAATTCCTGCTATACTTTAATTTCCGCACCAAAGAAAGACTATGGGATGGAGACAAAGGGACCAGCTATGTCCCAGGACTGATGATCTGGCCAGAAAGAAAAGATTCAGAGGCGCATGTGCAGAGCGGCGCTTCGGGAGCTCCGCTTGCAGAGATAGGCGAGATTGGGACTTTCACTGTGGCTGAGCAGGGCCTTGGAGGTCAGGATGGCCACCAGGGCAGCATGTGAAATGAAATAAGCTGAGTGAGGGTGGCAGCTATATTTTAGGGATGCCCTGTCCTCCGCTCTGCTGCGCTAGAATCTGTGTACATTGCTTAGTTTGTTAGAGTCCGGTAGTGCTGCCTCCAGGCAGCCCTCAACTCTCTCACGCATGGGTATTTTTTTCTTCTCTAAGGGCAAGAGCTGAGAGTATTCCCTCCAAACACCAAGACAGTCTGGGATACTTTCAAAATGTGAGCCGGATCCATCTCCTCTTCTTTCATAGACCACACAAAGAGTAAAGAGACTGAGTCCTAAGGAGAATCCCCAGGGGCCAAGGCTAAACGGCCCACCTTCCAAGCAGTCCCTTCTCTCTGCTAGTGCTCTTGATTGCTCTTTCTTCCTGTCTGGCTGTTGAGTCTCTGAGTCCCTGGCAAGGGTCTCTATACTACAGACCTCCCCTCCCCTTTTACCATCCAATCTCCTGAGGGAAAAAGCATCTCTTTCTTTCACTCAGTTCCTGGGATGGCCAGAAGGGTTTGGGGCTATTCTGTGAATAAGAAATCACAAACCCAACTGTGACATGGGGGCGGGCAGGTTGGGTTGGGTTAGAACTGTGGCCTTTCCTGACTGGGTGTAGGGCATTATTCTTTAGGTACCAGGAAGTTCACCATGTCTACATCTCTAAGGTCTCTAAGTTCTTTTCTCCCTTCTCCCGTCTTATACTTTTTCATCCCTCATCCCCATCTCCCCCCTCTGCTTCCCTCTTCTCTTCTCCAGTTCATCTGGATGATTCTGATCATTACTTGCCTGGCAGTTGTGGTAGCAGGAAGATCATGAGCTTCAGGCCAGCCTGGACTACACATTAAAGCCTGGTGTCCTAGCGCATGTCTTTAATCCCAGCACTCAGGAGGCAGAAGCAAACAGATCTCTTAGTTCAAGGCCAGCCTGGTCTACATAGTGAATGCCAGGATAGCCAGGGCTCTGTGGAGGAGACCCTGTCTCAAAACAAAACAAACAGGCAAAAATAATAAAGTTGCCCCAGGAAGAAAGAGACTGACACACTCTTCTAGGGCCTGTGCTTCAGTAAACTCTTAGGAAGTTTTAAACACCTGACAACTCCAAACCAATACTGTAGAATGTAGCAGAAGACCACACCCAAAACAACAGGGGCAAGTCCTTCAGGGATCCAGCCTCTCTTAACAAGATCCTGTAAAGCGAGAAATAACATAGGAGGCACATAAACTTACAACAAATAAAAGGTGAAATTGGCTTGCAGTGGCTATTACCTCTAGGCAAACATTCACATTTCTTCTCGTTTCCTTTATGTTATACGTAAAGTGGAATTCAAGCTATTTCTGCCAAGCGATAGGCTGGGTCTGAGGAAACCTTTGTTTGTTTGTTTGTTTGTTTGTTTGTCTAAGACTAATTGCCAACCCTGTGCAGCCTAACATGTAGGCACACACAAAGAATCTGCCTTAGGCATGCTCTCACCAACCCTGCACTACTCAGCAGCAAGCTGTCTGGCTCCATGCTGATCTCTCCTCTGTGGCAAGGCTGGAGGCAATCCGAGCACTAACTCCACCCTTTCATTAAAAAAAAAAATAGTCTTGTGTTTTTCTAGTTACACCACCCCTAGCGATCTGTGCCTCCCTGACAAGTGGTGAGCACTGCCTCCAACATCCCTTGCCCTGGAGATCACTGCTTTGAACTGAGGCCCTATCTGGTCCTCAAAGAATCTTGGCAGTGGAAGGGGCAGAATGGAGAGGTAACCAGCAGGATGGATCTGCCATGGCAGAGACTGGGCAGGACGAGGAAGCTGCCTCCTCTCCATCCCCTCTAAGGCGGTTGGCTGGTTGAGTGTCGGTGAGCACGATTCTCGTGTTCATGACATCTCTGTAAGTATCCCGACAGTGGGTTAATGGTGTTGGATAACTGAATAGCTGTGCGCGGGTACAGTTTCTGTGAGTTTCTGCGTGCTAAAAGGGGTGGATGTATGAAATGCCCCTTTCTTTATTCCTAGATGCTCTGCATTGGAGAAGGGTTTGTTATATGTGTCTCCTTTATTTTGAAATAACTGTGGATTCATGTAAGTTGTAAGAAATAATACAGAGAGAGCCTCTAAATGCTTCACTCAATTTTCCCCCTCAGAACTGTAGCATAATGTAATCAGCATATAAAATTTAGAACTAGGCCTAGGTCCCCCAGAGGACCCCACTAAAATCTCACCAGTTTCACGAGTTTGTGAGCATTAATTTCTAGGCAGTTTTTGCTGCATAAGTGAGGTTCTAAATTCTAGGTCTGTGAAGGGCTTTCCCTGTGAAGCTCGGGCTTCCTGGATTTCGAAAATGCAATGGTGTATACCTCTTTAGGGACTTGCAGCCTTCTGGCTTTCGAAATGCTCTGCTACCTCCTCAGGGAGCTTGTCAGAAAAAACAGGTCACATTTGTGGCTTCCAGAAGCCTGAACTTGTCAATATCCTTTCTGTCACCTAGAACTCTCAATAGCAAGGGAGCTTTGTCCAGCGTTCTCTTGGAAGCAACTTGTGGGTGGTGATATAACTCAGGCAGACCCTTCCTTCCACGAGGGCCAGTCTTGGATTCTGCAAAGGCGTTGCCTTAGTCCTATAGCTCCCTCCACCTCTAGCCCGGATTTGTGGTCCTGTTTGACTGCATTGTGTTAGGAAGCATAGGGATGGGGAGAAACTTGAAACTTGAGATGAACAAAGCCCTTTTTTTTTTTTGAGACAAGGTTTCTCTGTTGCAATTCTGGCTGTTCTGGAACTCACGCTGTAGACCAGGCTGGCCTTGAACTCACAGAGATCCAGCAGCCTCTGCCTCCCTAGTGCTGGGATTAAAGGCAATTAAAACCATGCCACTACCAAGGCTACCAGCCGCTACCACCACCACCTGGCACTTCTTTTGAAGGTAGCTTGTGGGGCAGGCAGGGGAAGAGCGGCAGCAGGGGTGGGGGGACCCAGCTAGCAACCTTGATGGCCCAAGGACCACCAACTCCAAGGACTTGCTGTTCTGCCCGGCTGTGACAGAGGGTTGACTGCACCTTCGGAAGGCTGCACAAAGGGCAGGGCACCTAAGTGGATGAGGTGGGTTGCTACTGATGCATCTAGAGGCGGCGGCGGGGAGGGGGTGTGTCCAGAGGGCTCAGTGTTCCCCAGGGTCCTTTGCTCTTTGGGAACCTATCCAATGACCTTCAAAGGGCTCTCTGGGACTGGGAAATCCAGGGTTGCCTGCAGGTGACAGAGGTACCTAGACCTCCACTTAGGGTCCATCAGGCTGGAGTCTTCACTCTCCAGAGGCGTTGTGGGCCCTCGGCCAAGCACCAGATGCTCTTGGATGCCTCTGAGAGGAAAGGAGGCAGCGGGCAAGGGACCGCGTGGTAGCAGTGTCAGCTGCGCGGCGCCGAGGCGACCTCGGGGTGCAGCACCCCCACGCAGAGCCAGGGCGTACCCGAGTTCAGATCTCCCGCGCGGGGGTTCGCACCCGAGGACTCCCAGCCGCCACCCGCTCCTCCCTCGGCTGCGGCGGGAGGAGGAGCCGCGCCCCGGCCGGCGTCCCCTTGACTCCTCCCTGCGCGGCCCGGCTCTTCCTCCCCCGCGGCCCGATCTCCGGGTGGCGGCGGCCGAGCGCGGAGCGAGCGCGCTGGGCGCGGCCGTGCAGTGCCGCCCCGCCGAGCCCGAGAGCTCCGCGGTCATGGTCAGCGCGGTGGCGCGGGGCCCCTGAGCCCCGGGACGCGGTGAGCGGCGAGCGGGGGAGCCCGGGGGAAGCGCGCGGCCTGGGCGGGCGCCGAGGCCGCGGCTGCCCACGCGCCGGCTACCGGGCAGGACCCCGAGCGCCCCGCAGACCCGCGGGTGCCCGTCCCGCACGCGGTGGCGGCCCGGGCGGGGAACGTCGCCGGCGGGGGGCGGCGGGGGAGGGGCCGCGGCGGGCGGGCGGG
The DNA here is from genome assembly GCA_026225945.1 of Cricetomys ansorgei. Lineage (NCBI taxonomy): Eukaryota > Metazoa > Chordata > Mammalia > Rodentia > Nesomyidae > Cricetomys > Cricetomys ansorgei. The sequence goes on along the minus strand of JAMJFZ010001131.1, from coordinate 25,379,622 downwards.
GCGGGGGCTGCGCCGGCGCGCGCTGGCGGGCGCTGGCCCCTTCCATACGGAGATGACGCCCGCGCCGGTGCCCAGTCGCGTCCTCGGGAAGGACGCGTGCCCGGGCCGGCGGCGCAGGCTGCTCGGTGCCGCGGCGCTCGCGGGGCCCTAACAAAGCGCTTTCCCCTTGCAGAGCTCCGGAGGCGGCCGGCGCGGGCGCTCCCCAGAGGCCGACGGGAGGTAGGCGAGGCCGGCGGGGCTTAGGGATTGGGGCCCGGGGGGCGGGCGTGCGGGCTCCGCGGCCCGCGGGTGGGCAGGTGGAGCGGGGACGCCGCGCGGGTTGCTAGGGACCTGAGCCGGCCCGCCCTCCCGCCACACCTCCGCCTCCCAGACCCGCGGCGCCGGAGCTGAGAGCTGCGGCTGTGCCTCTTTCCAGCGGCGGGCGGGACCCGGAGCGAGCAGAAAGGGTTCTTGTTCTGTGGGTCGAGGCCACCCGGGCGGCCCCGAGACCCAGAAGCTGAAGGAAAGCCTGCGTGGGGAGCCCCCGCGTGTCGGCCTGCGCCTCCCGGGAGCGCAGAGCTGTTTGCAGTCCTTAAAGTGGAGATTTTAGAAGGTGCGTGGGATCGGGGCGGTAGGGACTTTTGGGTGCAGCTAGCAGGAAAGGGGGACCGTGCATCTTGACAGATGCCGAGAACCCTGATCGCCAGAGTGGAGGAGTGTGGAATGAAGTGAGGAGTGGGTGTAGGTGAGGGAGAAGCGTCCAAGACTCGGCTCCTCCAAACTCTAGTACCACCCCCACTTCTCCTGAAAAAGACAACGCTGATGGAAAGCAGCCTCCGCTTGAAACTCTGTGAAAAGAGAGGTGGGAAGAGGTGATGCTTCCACCCTTCAGCCCGGGCAGACCAGATTAAGCCAAAAGGGGAGCTGGATCTTGTTTCCGGACAACTTCGTTCTTATGAGATGGTCTCCTCCGATCTTACCTGGGACGGACCCTCTCCAGGCTTTGAGGAAGTCCTGGCAAGGCTTTCCCTGCAGCTCAACCAGGGCGGCAGCTGTTAGGTTGCTTATCTCAATCAATTTCATCATAGCACCTGAGCTAGGCTCCTAGGGCCACAAATTGTTTCTCTCGTTGGTTTCTCTCGGTTATGTTATGTTGGCGTAAATTGATCTGTTCTCATGCTTCCCGAGGCTTAACAACCCACAAGGAAATACTTTGGTGGCATCAGTGTGGCTTATTCTAGGGTCTTCTCCAGTGGTGAGCATGGGCGGTTGGAGGCTGACCTGGAATATTTGTATGTCTTGCTGTGGAGTTGAAAGTAGCCGTGACATACCTAGACTGTTGGTCCGAAGCATCTCAGGGTGGCCGAAAGAGGAGTTTGTGTGGTCTCTCCAGCTGTGGTTGGTGTTACATAGGGCCGTCATGGAAAGCACTGGGAGTAAAGGGGTATCGGCAAGACTCTCCGGTGCTATAGAGAGAAGCATTCCGAACTGCAGCATTGAGAAAGCAAATGGATTGCCATAAGCAATGGCATTGCCAAAACAGATACTGGGGCAAAAAAAGAGGAAGCCACCCTATATGTGGTCCTCTTGTTGAAAGGTCACGGTCCAGTCATTTTAATGGGTGCTTGCTCAGAATGTCACAGTTCTTTTTTTCTTACTCCTTTCTCATTTTAGATATGGAATGGTCCTTCATATCAAAAGATGTTAACTCACAGGACAAGAACAGAGCTCCACTGAATTCTGAACAGCCAATCTTAATTTAATAGGCAGTGTTCTTATCACGAGTCAAATGTTGTTCAAATAAGTTGCCTTAAATGTCACTGTAAATGACTTCCTAAACTTACATTTCACCAGTCTTGCTACTTCCGTTTTATGTTGATAATGAAAATACATTTTATCAGTTTTACACTGCAAGAGGCTTGGCAGGTGTAACCAGAACATTTTAGAGGGATTCAGACAGCCACAGCCTTTCAGAAGGCTTACTTTTATAGACGCCAACTCATTTGTAAGCCAATAAATAATGCAGTTTGAATTCTGGCTATTGATCTCGCATCTGTTGGCCAGAGGCTGCCACAGAGGCTCGCTGAACTTCACAAAAAGATATATTTATCCGATTATATATTTACAAATAAGATAATTTAAAACATTATGGAACTATGCAAATGAGAAACTCGGTTAGAAATTGGCGTTCTTTACTGAGATTTTTATTTGCGATTAGACCCTTGCTCTGAGTGGAAAGTGCACAGAGCACCTTTATCCTGATACCTCCACACAGTTGGTGTAATAGCATTTGTAGATGCGAGAACAGCAGTTCCCCACTCCTGCTCTAGGGAGCTCACCGATTCAGCCATCCTGAATTAATTTATGTAAATACAGCTCAAGAAATGAAAGTTGTTTCTTTCTTTTTTTTTTTTTTTTTTTTTTTTAGAAAAAAAAGTAACAAACACAAAACTGGATTTCTGTCTGTTTGTTTGTTTGTCTCCTGATTTGCTTGGTACTTGATTACAGGTTACTGAATCTATGTCTACAACGCTGTTTTTCCTCCAGCTATCTGAGCTAACTGCTGAGGCAATCCACCTGCCATTAGGTGTGACAAAAGCGTGAGTTCACACCAGCCTTCAGGACGTTAAATACTAAAGCTTCTTTAGGTCGAGGATGAATGCTGGCAGAGTGCCCTTCGAACAGTTAAATGCTAGGGTCTGGTTAGCAAACCCTTTCACATTTATCTGGATGTGAATTCTCCCTGTTCAGTGGAATGTAGGAGTTCGTGTTACAGTTTTTTGTCTACCTGGGTTGTGTCTGGTTTTGTGTCTACCTGGTGATGCTGTACTGCTTTTGGTTCCAGCTGGAAGGGAGGAGACTGTGTGAGAGGGAGGTGGCTTTTGGCAGTTTGTGGCTGAGCAGCTAACAGTACTTTGAAGAAGTCTTTTAGGTGAAAATTGAGGCCGTTGCTTACTCTGGAGCTTGTGCCGTACTTGAGTTTCTTCTCCTTAGTATTTCCTTTTATAGTAAAATTAGTACAAGATTAACCCTGGAAAATTTCACAGCTCGTAAACATGTTTGTGGAAAAGAGGGGAGAAAAAGAAACACTTTAATCCGACCCTCTAATAAAGGCGTAAATGGGAAGCGTTAGCAGGGTTCTTCTGTGTACACCACTGCAGCCCCACAGTAATGAAATTAGTCACTTGCTGGTCACTGCCTGGGCTGTGGACCCCAGCAGCTGCGTCTGAACACAGGTCCGAAAGCATCTATTATGATACTCGAGAAAGGAAGGAGGCTGAGCCTGGAGGGCCAGGCAGACATTCCGCAGAGTTGTTCAGCTGCTGGGCCATCTGGAAGGGAAATAAAAGGCCTGGACCAGGGGTTTCGGCATTGTGCTTGTTTATTATTTGGTTTTTACTTGCTAGACTTTGTCCCCTTCTCACTTCCTCCAGCCCAGAGCAGACACACCCACCATGGCTGGGGTCCTATTCTTACAAGCTACTCTCTATACCTCACTGGACGTGTCCTTCCTACTGACCTGTGGGACACTTCATTCCTCCAGCCCCACCTCCACCTATGTCTTTCGAAGTCCCAGTTGGCACTGTTTCCATCAGCTGGGGGTGTGGAGTGGCGAGTGGCTTGCAGCACATATCTGTGATGACTGTCTCTGTCGGAGTCTGCGGCCTAGTGACAGCCTTGTTTGGGGTTCTTTGGGAGAAAAATGCTCCCGGTAATTGTGATTATAAATAGTTATTGGGTAGTAAATGTTTTGATTGCTCAGTGTACGCATCTACCTCTTATTTAGCCTTCCCTAGGACACCAGCGTATTGCCTACACTAGCCCTTTTATTCCAGTGGAGTCATAAAGGCTTCTGGCCAGCTGATTGGGAAGGTCATTAGTGAGGCTTTACCAAGTTTTATGGCTGTCTTCATTAAACTGGAATTGTTCTTTGCAACTTCAAGGAGGATGTACTACCATAATTCAACTTGTAAGTTTCCTGCTGCTGATGGGTGCCTTCTAGGCCCCGACTCTGGAAAGCATTGGCTTCCCAGATTAGACATTGAGTATTCATTTAGGGGAAAGACACGGGATGATGTATATTTCCTGACCTGTATCCATTACCAAAGGCCTGGGGGCTCATTGTAGTCATCGTACATAAAAATGTATTTCTTCTCAGCCTCAAATCTCAGTGCTGCTTTAGAAAAAGAGAGAGGGCCTGCCGTATCTGTGTATTCCTAGAGACTCGTAGGCTGTATTCATTTGGGCAGTGGATCAAGGTAGGTGGGGGTTCTCCTGCCTCTGCCCATTTCAGTTTGGAACAGTGCGTGGCCGAAAACTGTCCAAAGCTTTCTCAGTACTGACACATAAAGGGGAACATGAGTTCTCCAAGTGTGTCATTTCAGTAGGCCTGTTATTGTTGAACCCTGTGCACATGTGGACGACTGTATAGGAGCAGGGATGATCACCCTGGAAGTAGACTCAGCCCCTCCTCCGCTGTAATGCTGTGGCCTTGAACAGGTTGCTTAATTTTGCCAAACCTCAATTTCTACATCTGAAATGGGGAAGTGATACTATCTGTGCCCCTGAATTAGGAGGGTCAAATGATACGAATGAGGTGTTTTACAGAAAGTACTTGGCACAGGCCAGGCTCACAGCAAATGCCGGGAAGTGCATAATGATGCCCTCTGAATTCCCAGCTGGGTCTCACTCAGCCATGCTGAAGTTATCTGACATTACATTTGTCAATAATCTGCCCTCTAGGCTCAGGGAGCCAAGCATGACCTGTCTTCATCATCACTTATTAATATAATGATGTTTATGCAGGTAACACCGATGGCCATTCTTAACCTCTATTCAGTAGCATTCCAAGTGCTCTTCCTGATTGGCTTGCTACTCTAAGCTCGCGCTTCCTTCCCAGGCCTCAGGTATTTTCTTGCTTGGTTTTTCAATGGCCTCTCTTGGACCAGTGTCTCTGAGCCGAGCCACTTCTACTAGCTTGCCCTACTTCGTTCTAGAGCAACCCTTCCAGATGGCTGTTGTTCTCATTGTCTAAACAAAGGGACTTGAGAAGTGTTTTAGCACAGATTCCCCTCCAAAGGGTTTGTCTCTTAACTGAAAAACGCAGCTGCAGTTTGGGACTCCGTTGGAGTAATCACTAACACAGTGAATCACGCTTTGATGGCGTCACCATAGCTCAGTTGTCACTCTGTTTCTTCTTGCGTATGCCTGACACTGAAAATGCCCTTGAGAGGGGGGAAATGGAGATATGCATGTGGAAGGAATCAGTGCAGAAACTGTCTATGCTGATTTTGGCATCTCCCACCCCACCGGGATTAAGTTTCCCTCCCTGGAATCCCTATAACATGAGGTCAGTCCATTTACTGAATCCTTGGCCCAAAGATCAGATTTGGTCAGGGAAAGGAAAGACAGTCATAGAGTAGAAACTGTGGCACTCACCCTTACGTTTCCATCCAGTGAGGAGGGGAGAAAATTCTTGCACAGGAAATAACAGATGAACATTTGGAGAATGTATCAATCAGCAAAAATGCTTTTGGTGCCAGATGAGAACTGACAGCTTGTCACCACGTGTAACGTCTCCCAGATGTTGCAGCTGGAGCACTTGTTCTACTGGGGTGGAGCCCCCCCTTCTCCCATATCACCCCGCCCCCAATGTGTCTACATGTGTGGACCCCCCCCCCCACACACACATACACTTTCAGTCAAAAGAGCATCCTCCTAGGAGTGCTATCTGTGGAACGTGGGAGATGAAGTTCAGGGACAAGAAGGAAAAGCTGACTTTTAAAAGAAAGAAGTTTGATCTGGTGAAAATCCAGTGGCCTCCCTAGACTCAGATGTGTTAGCTGACCATACTCAAAGCGGCAGATAGGGCCAGGACTTCTCAGAGCATGGGGCGGTTCACTCTCTTTCATTGGCTTAGACAGACAGATCACCACCCTTGAAAATGTTTGAAAGGGGAAGTGTTCGGATTCTTTCACTTTTGAGTTTGCACTCCCGTATGCAGAAATCAAGCAAAAGTAGGATTGTCTGGCTCCTCTGAAGTTGGTCAGATTACAAACCAGGCGACTCTGAGAAGGAGCCTCAAAACTGTGAAAATCCCAGAGCCCCTGGGGATTCTCAGCAGATCTTAGTTGACAATTAACTGACCCACTCTGGGCGAATCTCATTAGCCAAGCTTGGCCTTGTCTGAGTTCCTTCTTTTTGTGGCTTGGTTTAACACCTTGGAGTTTCTTTTCTGAAGCTTTGATGTTTATGTAGCACTCCCAACATATTTTGAAAACATTTACATACTGATTAGTTAACCCAACACACCAACCCTGGGAAGGCAGCCAGAGCCAGCAGCACCTCAGTGATGGTAAGCTGCTGATGGAACAGACCTTCCCAGGCCCCGGGAGCCTGAACCCACGCTGAGGTGCCTTGCGGAGTCATTCCGGCTCATCCTCTGAGGTCAGCGAGTTGAGGTCATGGCTCTGTTGGGGCTTGTCATGTTTGGGATGATTATGGGAAGAAAGCAAACAGCCTAGAGCAGCACTGGGTGGTTTCAGGAAGCTCCATTGCCTTGAGTCCTACCTGTGTGTAGCGGCTTAAATTACCCGGTCTCTGTTAGGAGAAGCTGCTCTTTGAGTTCTGAGTCAGGGCTTTGTTTCGTTAAAGATTCTGCTTTTCTTGTCAGTATGCTTGAGGGCTGAACCCAGGGTCTTGCACATGCTAAGCATACGTGATGTTCCACTGAGCTACATCCCCAAGCCCTGGTGGAAGGTGCTGTTTTGTAGTCAAGGAAGGGGTTGGCTGGAAGCCTGATTACAAATGGCTGAGGTCACTGTCTCAAGGGTATGTGTTTGTGTTTGGCATCTATTGATTGCATCATGGGTGTCTTCCAGGTGCACAGGATATTGCCTGGATTCAACACACTAAAAATTGATTATTGTATACAAAAAGAAAGAAACATTGTATTCTTTTTTTGTTTGTTTGCTTGTTTGTTTATTGAAACAGGGTTTCTCTGTTGTAACCCTGGGCTGTCCTGGAACTATCAACTCTGTAGACCAGGCTGGCCTCAAACTCAGAGATCTGCCTACCTCTGCCTCCCAGGCACTGGGATTAAAGGTGTGTGTCACCACACACCCAGCCTATGAAACATCTTAATCTTGAAGTAAAATACCTGGAATTATGTGGTTTTATTTTTAGCAAAAGATGACTCAGAGTTTTTGATGACTTCAGGATTTTACTGCTCCCAGAGAGTGTGAGAATCTGGGACTGGGATTTGAGGGGGGACAGCCAGGAATAAAGCATGAGTTTCTGGAGGTGGTGGAGTTCAGAGATGCTGTTCACCTCTCAGAAAACAGCCAGTGGCTCCTCAGGACCTCTCCATGGGTAAGGTTCCAGTGGTGTTTTGCCCTTTCTCTAGGCAACTAAGCATTACCTAGAACACACTGGGACTATGGCCTCAGGGAATACTTTCTGCCATACTGCATGTAATTGCACCAGCAAAGCTAATTGAGTTGCTTTTTGAGTAAAAGACATCTGATCCCTAGCAAATTAGGAGGTGGATCAGCCGATGCCTCTGTTGCAGCTGTGATGGGAAGTGCCTCTGCAGAAGGGGGTGGAAGTCCTCAGCTTGGCCACACCTCAGATCCCAGCATCTGGGCAGGTTGCCTGGAGCTTGCTGATTTGCCTGGCAACTGTGACCTTGTAGTGACTTGGTACTAACAATTACCTCATCTGTCCTGACTGGCTGGTAGAAGAAGTCTTTCACTTTCCTGAGTCCTCAGAGCTGATAGAGGAGAAAACTTCTGGGGTCTGAGTTTGACAGACTCAAGAATCTGTCAGGAGGGGAGACTGCCTGCCTAAGGCGCCCCACCCCCAAGCTGGTGATGTTACCCCCATTGTAAGATTGCAGATGTGCCCCTGGTTCTAATGTGTGTAGGGGCACCACCGGCCAGGCAGAGTCTTGCTGCAAGGCGTCCCAAGTGGTTGGTGGGGCTGGGGAGATGTGTGTGTCTTGAAGTGACTTGCCCCAACTTGCCTCTCTCTGTCCTGCACAGGTGAGCGCTGTGGGCTATGGGATGGATGAAGTGGAGCAGGACCAGCATGAGGCCCGACTCAAGGAGCTGTTTGACAGTTTTGATACCCTGGGAACTGGGTCTCTTGGTCAGGAGGAGCTCACTGACCTCTGCCATGTCCTGAGCTTGGAGGATGTGGCCCCGGGGCTGCAGCAGACGCTACTTCAGGACAACCTCTTGGGAAGGGTAAGATCTGGGGAAGAGGGGAATTTGTGGGAAGTGGGGCGTGGCTTCTGTCCGGGTACTGGGGTTGGTGGCAAGCCACAGGTGTGTTGTAACTTGTTTCTTGCAACCTGACCGTTAACTGGGGATTGGGCATAACATCACGTGCAGTTTTCTCCTGTGGTAAGCCAAGGTGAATTTAGTTTGTGCTTATTACTTTGTATACTGAGCATTATGGGTAACAAGAGAAATAGACTGATTCCCAGTTTTTTCCCTTGTTCTTTGTGGGTCATTTCATTGAATCTACATTCATCACTGGGACAGAAACAGGAGGGGTGAGCTTTCCATGGAAAAGAAGGGAAAGGCAGGAAGAAAGCTGTCCTTCACAGGAAGGGTAGGTTTCTGGCTTGACTTTTAAAGAGCTGTTTCTTGTGTGGGACATTTTGAGGTGAAGAATTAACTTATTTCCATCCAGGAAGTAAGGCAGGAAAGTAAACACAACACAGGCTGCCCCCAACCCAGCACACCCAACATGCACTGGGAATGTGTGTGGAAGCCAGTGTTAACTTCCCCCCTAGATCAAGTCATAGGCAAAGAAAGAGCAAAGAGGGCCCCCTCCGCCCACCACTCCTGACGGTAGAAAGGGCATTTGGTCTGTTCCAATCTGAGAATGCCTTCAGTTCTCCCACTCAGAGTCAGCAGTCTCATTTATGATGCTGAGACTCTTTTGCTCTTGGCTCTGGGTTGAGCAAAATGAAAGCGGCGGCACTTCTGAGCTGTGTTGATAATTGTGACACTTTGTATACAGGATAGTAGGAAGCAGCCATGAAGCTTAGCCCGATTCTGGCAGGTGGACTTCCTTCTATTCATTTCTTGTTCTCTGTCTTTCAACTGACAAGATGGATCAGTGCCCCAAGGCATAGTAGAAGATACTGGCTTGTGTTACGTGAAGGGGACAGGCACAGCAATGACCCTGAAATTACTGTACAAAAAAAAAAAATGCTATTGGAGATTTGACATCATGAATGGGAGGTCAAACTGCTCACACTAAAGGAAAAAGAAGTTAAATTTGTTGCAAAAAAGAGGGCTACTGTTGGTCACTTTGAGGAACATTAGATGTTTGGGAATGTATGTGGTACCTGGAAAATGCTAAAAAGACTCATTGCAAAGGCAGTCAAAATGGGAGTGTAGAAGATCAAACCGTTTACTCCATGTTATAGTGTGTGCTCCAGGGTATTTGAGTATTGCCTCGGAGAGCAAGCCGTGTCTCCCAGTGTGGTCCTCGGCGGTTTCAGGCCTTTGGTGATGAAGGAGTGCTTCAGAAAGCACAGGAGCCGTGCTTGGACTGGCAGTCTCCCCGAGAACCTCTCCGAGAGTCAGTGTGAATGGGGACCCCCCGCCGCACACAGATTGCACGCTAGCAGCTGGCCGGCTACCAGTTTGCTCTCCAAACGTTCGACCCAGACCAGCGGATAGTTATCCATTGATGGGTTAATGTCTCGACTCCGCCGGCCTGCCTTTCTGCATTCTCTGTCTGCCTGAATAAATGACCAACCCAAGTGGTCTGGAGTGTGATATTTACTTAGTGAGCCGGTGATCAAGTTAAATACATGTCTGCATGTTGATTGTCTTGAGAGACGGGGTTGGCGCGAATCAATGCACTACCATTGAATTTGCATTTCTTATGAAACTGAATTATTCTTCTCGGTTGATCGCGTACACTTTGCCCATATGCTGTGTAGATGTCTCATGGTTTATAAGCTGAAGTCATAAGTAGCGCATCTCGGGAACTATTCTGTGTATCACCCTCATGACACTGAGTATGGATCATTCATTGTTAAGGTGTAAGTGCTGAGTTAGTTTTAAATGACACATAGCAACGGTGTACTGAGGGGACAGAGGGGGGAATCTCAGTACATGTGTGTTGTGCATCATGATCAGGCCGGATTACCTATTTTGAAGTATTCAGTTAGTCGATGTCAACTGTAATCTATTTTCTTGAACAATTAAATGTATTTATTCTGTGTGGTGTGTGTATGTGTGTGAGAGGCAGCGGTGAGGGTCACAAGACAGCTTGTGGAAGTAGGTACTCTCTTTTCACCATTTGGGTTCTGGAGATCAAACTCAGGTCGTTAGGCGTGGGAAGCAAAAGCTTCATACGAGTTTTTGTTGTTGTTGTTCGTTTTGTCTTGCTATGTAACCCTGGCTGGCCTAGAACTGGCTATATACACCAGGCTGGCCTCAAACTCACAGAGATCTTCCTGCCTCCCAAATGCTGAGATCAAAGGGGTGTGCTACCATACCTGGCCTAAGTTTATAGAAAAAGTTAAAGACTGAGAATCTAACTGAGATGGTCAAGTGCTTACCTGTATGCATAAGGCCCCAGGTTCAGCCTCTGGTGCTGCCACCATCAAAATGGGGTGGGAAGGGGGGTTATAAGGGCCAGAAACTTGACTTCATAAATAGAAAAAGTAGCACAACAAAACTTAAAATATTCATCAATTCATCAAATATATAGTGTCATGTGACAGTTATTCTATTAGTATTATGTTTATGGTCTGTTATATTAATGTCTCACTGTATTGGTTCAGTTTATTAATGTTTGCTATAAACTACAGTTGTTCACAAAATTGGCTTTTGGATACATTAGGCTCCTTCGTATTTTTAGATGCTCATGACTTTAATTTTACTACCTTAATTGAATATAACTTTTAGTGTGTGTGTGTGTGTGTGCACACGTGCACTTTCATGCATTTACTAACAGACCGTTTTCCTTTAACTTAGATTTAGTTGGCCTGTCTGGATTCATAACCTAAGTCCAAACTCCCCTAATCCTGTCGATTACTGTTTGGATGTTTGAAAGGCGTAACTTGTAGACCCTTGATGTAGAGGAAAGGTTCTGGTGCGTGTGTCCGTCCATGTCGCCAGCTAAACACATGTGAAGCCCCAACACTAGGGCCTCCTCTGGAGACCCCGAAGCACTGGTAGTCGTCAGGATGACATGCCTGGCGATGAGTGCTAAGGGATCTAGGACTAACACAGGGAGCATATGTTAACCCTTTGGGCCAAGCTTTTACCAAGCAAGTTACCCGATACTAGGTGCCTCCTGATTTTTATGTCAGTTTAAAAAATAAGCATACAAAGCAAGGAATTTCATTCTCTCCTCTCCCTCTCTCCCCCCCCCCTTCCCTGAGACAGAGTTGCTTTGTGTGGCCCTGGCTGTCAGGACAGCCTGTACTCACAGAGATCCACCTGGCTCCGCCTCCCGAGTGCTGGGGTTAAAGACATGCGGCACCACCTCCCTGGCTGAAAGTTATAATATTAAAATTTGATAGCTGCACAAATATATAATTTAGCTCCACTTTCTTCTTTCCAAAGTGCATGGGGTGCTTCTAGGAATGTCGTGATTAAGTTCGAATGGTAGAGTTGCTCCTTGTTTCCGGGTCATCGAGAGCTTCTTTTGGTTTCTTTCTCTCCCACATATTTAGTTATTTGAAGAGCGAATCTGAAATAGGCCTTCCTGGCAGTTGGCTATTTGAGTTGGCTATACAAGGTCTCAGTATATGCAATTACACTCATATCAACTCCTGCCTATTTATAACCACCCGCAGTCACGCTCCCGAGGATATCACTCAGCCGAAGCCCTTCAGCCCAACTGCAGCGAGGGTGGGAAGCGATCTCTTTATCCTCCTGCTTAACCTGCAGTAGTGGGGACTATTGTTGCTGTTACTGGGTTCTGTACTGGTTTTGTGACTCCGAGTAAACCACCCTTCTCCTCTACAAGAGTCCCCTTTGGGGTTGATTTAAACTCTGCCACGCCAGTGTTTGCCCTGATCGGGAGGCTGTCTGACTTGCTCCTATTCTGCATTGGTGATTTCATGTCAGACTCACTGAAGAATGAACTCCCGTTTTCAGTCCTGTGATTCCTTTAGTCTCAGAGTATTTTTATTTAGTGTGACAGGAAGCAAGGGAGACTCTGGATGCTGAAAAAGGTAGGCCGGGCACTGGGTGACCCTTCTCTTCTGTCTGCAGTGTTTCAGTAACGCCTGATTTCTCAGCCAGAGACGATGCAGTCAGGAAAGCTCATTAGATTTTGCCAATGTTTTCTGATACTTTTTGTGGGTATTTCCTGTCCTTCGGTGCCCACCACAGCTAATAGTCATCAGGGCTCTTCTGTGTGACAAAGAATCCTAGTATAGAAAGGTTTGGTCAAGGTCAGATGACTCATTTGAGACAGTCCCCGCATGGGACGCTGGAATTGTCAGCCCTCTTGCATTTAAGTCATGTCTCCACAGTGTCTTCTTCTCCAACTAGGCAAAAACGAATCTCATTCTCCACACTGCCTCTAAACACCACCGCCGCCACAAGTGCACAGGGACAATGCACTAGCACAATACAGTTCCTGACGCCAGACCTTGGTTCAAATACTGTCTCCCGCCACTTTTCAGCTAGGTCATCTTAAATACTCCAAACCTCGGTTTCTTCATCTGTAGAATGGGAAGCTTAATATCTTCTTTACAAGACTGATGAGAGCTTGCTGAAAGTGTGTATACCAAAGGCCTAAGAGAGCTTGTGATCTCTTGTGTGGTGGTGGTTTTGCATTTTTTCCCATCATTAGCAGGACTTCTTGGGACTAGTCTTGAGGCATGAGGTAATACAGTTGCCTAGTGTTTAGATGCTGCTGTGACCTTTTTGGGTGGCCTTTGCTTCTACACCGTCTGCAGTAGCTGACTAGTCTTTCGCGGCAAAACACACCTGTTTGTTAGTGTTTGAGGTTTCTCCTTGCATAGACTATTTTCTGATGGGTCCACATTTCTATACCCATCTCAATTAACAACGCCCTGCAGTTTCTGTCACTGGTTTCCTTCTGTGTTCATGGATACAAACCGACTAGATTTAACAATGGTTACATAGCATTTTGTCTGGTTTAATAATCTTGCCTTGTTAAACACTGGTTTGGGTTCTCTAAGTCTGGGTCTGTTTGACTGTTACCTGGACGCATGCGGGAACTGTGTGTGTCTGATCTCCGAGACTGCGCAAAGCGATTGTGTGCAGAGCTAGGTGGTTGTTCTCCCCGTCACACACAGCCTGTGTTGTTCTGAACTTGCATTCATCTCTTGTGTGGGGCTTAAGCTCTTTTTTTTCCTTCCCGAAGGGCAAATTGTTTTCCTAAAACAGCATTCCTGCAAATCATGGTGGTGATTAGGTGAATTCAAGCAGTGGTGTCGTGTGTGTGTGTGTGTGTGTGTGTGTGTGTAGAGAGAGAGCGCTTCCTATTAATTTAGTTTAAATGTCATGTGTGTTGTAGTCAGGCATGTAATTTCTGCATTGCTGCAAACTGCCCTTTGAGGCACAGAGAGATGCTTATGAAACAAATGGCAGCAATTCTTATTCAAAGGAGGAAGCACTGACCAGGGCACCACAGCCTGGAAGCTTGTCACCTTGTAAGATTGAACTTTCTTGCATATCTGTATATTTCTAAATTTTGACGTAATGCAATAGTAAAGCTCCCTTGGAGGGGAAATGGTACTAAAACATCTTAGTTGCTGAACAGTGAGCTTACTCTTATGTGCTTCTTAACAATAGGGGCCATTTATCAGCATTTTTGGCTCTGGGTTGAGCCCTGAGGGGCTTTTTACCACATCAGTATTCATGGGCATTGACGGGAAAACACAATCACCTACCTTCCTTAGAGACTGGTCTCCTTGAATCAAACGTTTACTGCTGCTTAAATCCCAGGGCCCAGTGTCTGTATGCCCTTGCAAGAGGGAAACAAGGCTTCAAGCTGTGCTAATCGTTTAGATCAGCTGCTGAGTGAAGGCTGAGTTTTGGAATCTTTGAAGGAAGGGGCCAACCAGACAGACGACATTAGGCTGTGACGAACCTCTGACTTAACAGTCACAGATGCTTTATCTGCTAAAATGAGATGGACTTTCCACTCAGTATGTACACTTTGGAAACCTTTAGCTGCCTGGGATTATCTTTGGGAAGTCAGTGTCACAAACCAGGACCTATTTCCCTTCCCACTGGCCAAGTAGGACATACTGGCTAATCAGGGCCCCTGCCAGTCTGCTTTGTCTCTTTCCAGGTACTCAACCAGATTCTATCTCCTTGTAGTTAATACAGGCTCCTCTCTTCTACATTCCATTCTCCTCCTTCCTAGAGTGTGGCTGATAAATCCTTAATAGCAGAGGTCAGGTGTCTCGAGTTCCAGTTCTCCTCTGCCCACTGCTGCGTTCCACCTGCTCCACCGTGGGCACCCGGTGGCCCGTCAAAGCCCAGGGTTTGAGTTGGAATGGTGGGTGGGGTTCTCTGGAGGACTCAGGTCAGAAGTGGGCCTGAGTCAGGCAGCATTGCTGGGTCTGTAAGAGCCACCTCAGAAGGCCTCCCTCCGCAGGTAGCCCCTCACTTGTAAGACATGAGAGCAAGGCATACGCTTTCTCAGCAAGCATCTCTTAAACCTAAAGTTGGGGTCTCAGTCGTTGTGCAGTTCAGAGACAAGCTGTCTGGGAGAAAACCGTCCGCAGTACTCCCCAGGTGAGCAACACTTTCCCGTGAACTGAGTCCTTTACCCCGTGTACGGACACACGGGAGAAAAGAGCGGTCGCTGGGGAGTCAAAAAAATTGTGTTATCTGCTCACAGAGTACATTGCACGTAATTAGATTGTACTTAATCATTTTTACTGTGTTTGCTTTTCCAGGGTAATCGAAAAGGATACTTCAGGCTTCATTTAGCATATACGTCCTCGCCACGCCCCCCCCCATAACCCCAGCCTATTAATCTTTGAGTGCATGCATTTCATCTTTTAAAAATAGGTTAGAATTATTAAAAGTTTTTTTAAAAAAAGAATAGCATTATCCATGGTTTGTTTTTGAGGGAGGCTGGTTAATGTCAGTTACTTTTTGTCCTTACCTGGGGGCTTCTGTCTGTTGCTTGCTGTTTCTGGGCTGTTGTGGGTGGGTGCACCAGGACAGGATGATATCTGTGTTCAAGGCTCAGAGCCAGGTGTGGTGAACACCTTTAAACCCAGCACCCTTGAGGCAAAGGCAGATGGATTTCTGTAAGTTGGAGGCCAGGTAGTGAGATGCTGTCTTAACAACAAACAAAGGCGTGTGTGTGTGTGTGTGTGTGTGTGTGTGTGTGTGTGTAGGTGCTGGGGGTTAGGGTTCAGTAGCTAAGAGCACTTGTGCTCTTGCAGAGACCCTGGGTTCAATTCCTCGCACACACACATGGTGGCTTGTAACTCTATGAGCCATCCACGACTCTAGTTCCACAGAACACAGCCCTCTTCTCTGACTTCTGAAGGCAGCAAGCACACATGGGGTACACATACATACATGTGGGCAAAACACTCATAAAGTAAATACATCTTAAGACAACAACAACAAAGAGTGGAGAGCTCCTGAGTTGGCCCTATGGATTCTACATTTCTGGGGCAGATGTGCTTTAAACTGTAGCCTCACCGTTCACCCATTGCTGGCTTCCTCCTGCTTTAATCGGATCATCTAGGCTGTGAGATTAGGGACCTACCAAACAAAGGCTTCTTGTTACACCTTAGTCAGGGAGACTTCAGCCTCCATAGAAGGCCTTTAACATTGATTAGAAGTAATTCCAGATTATAAATGTCTTTACCGAGTGTCCAGGGGAGGTTTGTAGACCCAGGGTGACCTTCGTAGCTTCACTTACTGAACTGAATTAGTGAGGGCCAAACTCAGCACCGAGGCCCTTTTTGTTTGTTTGCTTGTTTTTTCAAGACAGGGTTTATCTGTTGTAACTCTGGCTGTCCTGGAACTCACTCTGTAGACCAGGCTGGCCTTGAACTCACAGAGATCCACCTGCCTGAGTGCTGGGATTAAAGGTGTGTACCACCACCGCCCAGCTTTTTTGTTTTGTTTTATTTAAGGCAGAGTCTCATATGACTTAATTCTGGATGGCCCAGAACCTGCTATGTAGTTTGCGGCTGACCTTGAAACTCCCAATTCTCCTGTCTCCCCTCCCAAGTGTTGTGATTACAGGTATACACTGCCAAGCCCAGTTCTCAGACTCAGATGACTCTGACTATCAAAGCTTAGACCTTTAGAAACCCCACAGAGAGCTGCGCAGTCAAGTGTATAGGACTGGGTTTCTCAGGATAAATGCCCACTTTCAAAGTAGGCCTCCTGTTTAGCTCATCACTGCCTGAAGACGAGGCTTCATTCAGGCGCTCTGTGATAGCTCAAGCCAGGAAACTCAGAGTTGGGGGTCTCCATACACAACAGGCCAGCTCAGTTTCTCTGATTCTGAGCAACTGCACAGATCTCGGATGTAGGCTGGCCCCAGGAACTCCCCATTGCTCTCCTACCCTTTTGGAGCCTGACTGTGTCACTCCCATGGCCGTCTACTGTGCTTCAAAATATGACCGTTTCTCTATCCGTGAAAGTGTTGGGAACAGTCAACCAAGATCACACGTGTTAGTATTAACTTCCACTCGTGGGGACCTAGTAAGTCCTAGAATGTTCTAGACATTTTTACATCATTTTCATTTGACTTCCCTAAGCAGAGCTAGGGAGGTAGTGTTATAAAATCATAAATGTGTGCAAAGCTCTGAGCACAGGACCTGCCTGACATCCTATGACATTTCCCATGAGTTCGAGCTCCATGAAGACATCAGTGTGTCACTCTGGGCCCTGCTGTGTTACCAGGGCTTCCTGTCTGGCTCCTAGTGGCTGCTCAATACATCTCTGCCAAATGAATCATACATGTCTTTTGCTAGACAGCCCCGGCTGTTGCAGACTAAAGCTTAGTGTAGTTTAGCAAGGTAGCCAGGTCACAGTGGGAAGTGAGCAGCACAGCTGCCTCAGAGCCTGTGTGCGTCTTCCGGCCACTCTGCTGCCTGCCCTGAGGAGGAGGAATGGACAGTTTAAGGCCTTAGGAGATGCCTGTCCGCTGGGCTGAGTTCCCAGGTGTAGGGTGCGGTGAGCTGGCTATGGCGGGAAATGACCTCAGCCATGTGAACTCCGGTTCACCTGGCCTGCACTGTGCCTACCCAAGCTGACTTCTGAAGCCAGGGCTGTGTGCTTCTTTCTTGCTGAGGTTTTAAGATGATGTATCAGTCTCAAACCCCTAATTTCGCACAGCATACATCCCTGCAAATGTTTAACCATTTCATGGACCATCCTGTTGCCCTGCCATCCTGGACAGTTCTGTTCAAGGTTTCTGCTAGCTTGTTGATTTCAAAAGTTCCTATCTTCCAGGGAATTTGCTAAAGAGGGTAAATCCTAACTGTTCTCAACACACACACAAATACATAAATATATATGTGGCAAGCTTCAGATCTGTGCCTTGGCCTGTGTAGTTGGGATTACAGGATTCAACCAGTAAGCCTGACTCATAATCCAGTTTTATGGCTTAAGTTTCGAGGTGGAGTCCTCTGCTTTACTTTGATTTGCATAGATAAGGCCTTCCTTGATCTTTGCCAGTTTAGATAACTAATATGTTTTGTTGATTTTCCAAATTTAATTTGGAAGTTTTTGTTTTTGGTCATCGATATTGATGACCTCTTAACCAGGCATGTCCTGTGAGTAGCCCAGCACAAAAGCCGTACATTCACACAAAGCATTATGAGATTACAGCATCTTGACTGTATGGTTCTCATGCGTGCACTCTGTAGAGGACAGCGGGACGTCGCAAGGCACACCTGCCCGTGTTTTGAAGTGCTATTCAAAGAGTCCCATGGGGGTACCAATTTCACATTTGCCGATTTTCATCTTGTAAAGGATTCTGGGAAAATAAGTGCCACACAGTCAAACAAGAACGATGTTGACTAGAGCTGCTGTCCCAAGCCCAGGTCATAGAGACTGAAGTGCAGAAGAAATCTTTTACCCCTTTGAGCACTTCTGATGAGTTTCTGTATGTCAAACTGGGCCCCTCCATATTTGTCAGTTATATTTTTGTGAATGTCAGGTTTCTTTCATTCTGTGTGTTTCCTATTGTTTTTTTTTTTTTTTGCTTGTTTATAGGCTCATAGGACCTTGGGAGATAAATATTATATACTTGCTCCAGGCAAAATTTTATTGAAGTCTTCCTCAAAAGAGCCTCCTGCTTTCTAGACCGTTCTTGAGAGATTAACGCCATCCGTAGGGCAACGTGGCAGTGGGTCATTTACTCGAGAAGTGTTTTCTCCAACATCTGTTCTGATCTTGTTTAAAAATCAAAAGGAGTTGAGAGTTCAAAGCGTATCTGTTCCTGAGTTTGTGGAGGTTTTTCTCCTTAGGAGCTGAATAGATACTCGGATTTGTATAAATACATAAAAATGCATTTATAAATATATATAAATGTGTTCATGGACTGGATGTCAGAAAGGACCAGCCAGATTTTGCTTCTGTGCTTCTGAGACATGAAGGAGAAAGAGATATGGGTGATGGCCTGCTTCGGGGTTGTCAGGATGGGAGCGAGCGTTTGCCTTCTCAGGGCTGTGGGAAATGATTTTAAATTTATTTTTATTTGCTTTTTAGGTACATTTTGACCAATTTAAAGAAGCTTTAATACTTATCTTGTCTAGAACTCTATCCAGTGAGGAGCACTTTCAAGAGTCAGGTAAGACCACTAAGATTTCTTCTCTATATTCCCCTTTAAGGGAAGGGCTGGCGATGTGGCTCAGTGGCAGCGTGCTTGCCTGGCGTGTACAGGGCCCTGAGTTCAATCCTCAGCTCTCCTCCCCCCCCCCCCCCCCCCCCGAAAAAGTCTGCAAAGTTTTCTGGCAAAAATGTGAGGACCATGAGTATGCATGTGGAGGATCTGGGACACCCGCTCTTCATAGATTGAGCCGTTATTTTCAGAGTCTTCTCCTTTGTAATCATCACAAAAGCCTCGCAGCTGGTAAACACTAAAATGAGACTCCTCCCCTAGAGCGCCACAGTGTAGAAGAAATAATTGGATTATTCCTAGGCGAGTGCAGATGGTGTAGCAGTAACTCATCCTTGGACGGGGCAGAGTGAAGCTGAGTGGTAGCTCCTTAGCCTTACTTCCTGTGTCTGTGTGAGCATACAACTGGGAGAAAGTTTTCCTGAAAGAAGAAATGTGGCCAGCTAGTGAGAAGAATGCTGGGTGGTACCGCTGAGTAGAAAACGCTCTGCTTATAGACCTGACCTGTGTGACCCCTGTTCTCAAGGGCATCTGTGTTTCTAGCACTGGAAGACTATATAACATGGGTAGATAGTAAGTAACTACCATGGAAGAAGAATGGCTGTTGTACCTGGAGTACCACATGCTGTAAGATACATAGTTTCATGTCTCAAAAGGGAGAGTGTTGTCAAATATAATCTAAGATATTGTTAATGGTAAAATGCATTCTACTTTAAGTGTATTCAAATCTGGTGTGTGCATGTCTTACTATCAAAGAACTATGGTAAATATTTGAGGGGATGTCTAAAGTGTAGAAACTTGTATCTAATATAGAGTTTTATGAAATCATCTGATCGACATGGACAAGGGGTAAGGGCCAACTGGAAAGGGGCACCGGAAAAATTTGAGGGTACGTGTAACTTCTGTGTCTTATAACAGGAGTTCTAAAGTCATGTGAGCTTTTCCCACCCATACAGGGGTAAGATGTACTACATAAATTTCAGTTCAATAAACCTGACTTCAAAAAAACAAAACATTATAGTTCAGTGTGAGCACAAATCATTAGCATTTTGTAGAGTCCTGCAGCATGATCTGTTCACACGGAACACAAATGGGAACACATTTCTTATCTTCACTGGTGGTCTAGGTCTCCATGGTACTTTGTAAAGTGTTCCAGATCTGGGTCGTGTGTCTGGGCTTTACCTTTAACAATGTTTTGGGTTCTCCCCCTTTTTGCTGATGGAATCTAAGGCCATTCTTGAGCTTGGGGCTTGACACAGTTTCCTGGAAGCTCCTATTGAGCCTGGGAGAGAGGTTCTTGTATTCTTCAGACTTTTCTAGGCTAATAGAATTGTGTCACACTGGAACACAGCCATAGGAATTGCTGAATGGCGGTTGTGAGCTTGAGAACTGACAGGAAGTCGGGCTGGTAAAGTTAGCTGCAGATGGCAGTAATGGTTGCATTCCTATATGTGGGCCACACCACTGTGCGGGCAGAGGCTGTCACTGGGACCAGTCTTCCAGGACCATTCACAGAAGGCATTTTTATCATTTTGTCATATGACAGAACTGTCTCTAAGCCAGTGTAATCCAGCAGTAAGATCCTCATAGAGAGGACAGCACTTCAGCCAGCATTTCAGTGATGCTGTTAACCTCATCCTAGCAGGGTACAAATCCAGAATAGAGCCAGTGTCTTGAGAGTTTTGTCTGCTGGGAAGTATGTGTCATGGCCCCTGACTCCCACACCCCCTGCCTTGTCTGCCGCTGGCCTCTGTCTCCCCGGTCCCTCCAGTTCTCATGGCTTCCAAGCCATTCTTTCTACCCAGAGGCACTCACCAGAGTCTTCTACCCACTCAGACTGACTGATTTGTGTGTGCAGACACAGAAGAAAGGTCAGGACTCAAATGTAGTGTAACAGACTGAGTTCATCTCTACCCCTCCCCTCAGGATAATAATCATTCCTTAAGTGACAGACTGCAGCATTTAGGGGTGGAGAGAGCACTGCCGTTTTATAAAAGGCCAAATGGAGGCATGAAAAAGGTTGGAGCCTAAGTGAAGTCCTGTGAAAAAATTGCAGGGGAAGATATTAACACCACGTCACCAACACATGTACAGAACCTAGTTCTAAGTCCTTTTAGAAGACTTTATTTTATGTTATGTATGCATGTGCCTGCAGGCATGTGTGTGCACCGCATGTGTGCCAGTACCCAAAGTGGCCAGAAGAGGGCATCTGATCCTCTGGAATAGGAGTTATAGGCCATTGTAAGCCACCATGTGGGCGCTGGAAACCAAACCCCAGTCCTCTGCAGGAGCAGTAAGTGCTCTTAAGTACTGATCTGTCTCTCCAGCCCTTAGTTTAAAGACCTTGAACCTGCAGATGGGTGAGCTGGTCCTCAGTCTGTGCAGTCTGGCTCAGAGCCTGCCAAGGGCTCCAGGGTGACAGGACGGAGTGAACTACAGCAAGTGATGCCTTACCATCAGCGATAGAGCCGTCTGTGTCTCTGAATCATCCCCATGCTCAGAACTTAATTCCTTTCTTACCTAACAAGTGCCTACATTGTGGTGTGGTCAAATGCCTTTTGAAATCCTAGTGGACTTTGAGAGAAAAGGTAAAACCAGGAAGAAGACTAAAAACACAGGGCCATAGTGTACAGCCTGAGAAATCCAGAGGGTCATGAGTGATAACAGTAAGATTTCTGTAAGATAAAACATCTTGTGTCTGTATTAGACAGGCACTTTAGAGCAATAGAACCGAGGGGTGTGTATACACATGTGCATATAAATACACTGCTTACAAAATGGAGTTTCCTAGATTGGCTTATATCAGTGGTTCTCAACCTTCCTAATGCTGCGACCCTTTAATACAGTTCCTCATGTTGTGGTGACCCCCCCCAATCATAAAATTATTTTCATTGCTACTTCATAACTGTACATGCAAATATCTGATATGAATCATAAGATAAATATCTGATACGCAGATGCTCTTAGTCAACCTTTGTGAAAGGGTCATTCGACCCCCCAAAAGGATCGTGACCCACAGGTTGAGAGCTGTCATTGGCTTTACGTGACGGTGCCTGGACCCAACAGTGGCTGTCTGCATGCTAGAGAGGCAAGAATCAGGGAGGCCAGCAGTCTCCAGTTAGCACTGAAAAGCGAGAGGTGTCCATCCCTGGAGAGTCAGGGGTATCAGGCACACCTTGAAAGGCCAAGCACACTGGAGCCTGCTGTTTCACGGGGAGTCACACACAGTTCTGGCCGCCCTTTGGAGGACTGGCGCAGTCCACGTGGAGGGTGAGGTCCACCCCATCACCTTCTCACGTGTTCATACTCTCCAGAAATGCCCCCACAGACACACAAGTGTGTCTCATCCCTTTACAGACATTTCCTAATCCACTCAACCTGACAACCCAACCAGCCATTACAGTACCTGGTCAAGCAACAATCTAGAAAAGTCTTCTTGATACGATGCAGAGAACCTGGAGCCGAAAACACACTGGCTCGGCCTCTTTAATGGCGTGACCTCATACACTGCGCCTTCGTGGGTTTTGACCAGCTGATACCCAAAAGTAGGTGGAACCCTTGCGGCTCTAAGGTTCAGTTGTGTTGTCTCCTAATGACTGAATGTCATTGCTTTCCTCTTTCTGTAAGATTTTACCTAACATGAATTGACAGTGGAAAGTCCTTAAGAACAAATGCCCACTGTATTTCATGCTCTTAGCCTTCTAATGAAAGGCAGTTGCATATAAATAATACGAAGCAAAGCTCTAAGGGGTCTCGAGAGGATGCAGAATTAAGTTGTTATTTTATTTCACAGTCCTGGGCTCTGCCCTTTATAACTTCTCTTGTGCTATTTTCAGCATCTTCATAACCCGATAACTTTTGTAATTCTAAGACTGTAGGAGTGTTTTTCTTTTCTGTAAAAAGCCGTAACAATAGGAACACAATAAAATTTGGATAAGGACAGGACAATGCACTGTGCACGCGGGGTGTCCTTTGTCGCCTCCAGCCTAGTTAATAGTGACAGTGGCGGACTCCCTCATGGCCGCACGGGCTATTTAACTTTTAAGTCGTGTTTCTGGAATAAGAGGAGGGACGACGACTTACTAAGTATTTTTCAATTTGTGGTGGCTTTGAGTTCCTGCGTTTTTGTAGTGGCGATGCAGGCAGGGCATCGCCGTGTCAACGTGCTCCTGGCTCCAGTCTCTAGAGGCTTTGGCTTCCTTTGATCCGTCTTCCACTAGGTTTCTGTTGTGGAGTAAATGTTAGCACAACGCAGGAAGCCCACTGAAATGTCTTTCCTTTGTCGATGGCAGGCGGAGAGCTCAGTCTGGAAAACAGGATGAAGCATTGTTCTGGCAGGTGGTGGTTTCTGTTGTGGGACTTTATAATTCCGAGAGCCACGCCCTTTCATTGTAGTTGTTTTCCTTATATTTTAAAAAATACATAAATGTAACAAACACGCCCATTCATTCATGTAGCAAGCATACAGCAGAGTGGGTTCCTTGGGCACTGGGCATGCCGGGGATACCGGGCCAAGCTCCGGAGTCTGGCCAAAGTCTGTACTTGGTATGTTGTTATACATATAGCTCAAGAGGCTTGTCTGTGTCTTCTCTTTGGCTAAGATAAGAACATAGGCTGTTTTCTTCTGTTGTCAGCAGCGTCAGGTTGTAACGATCAGAAGTCTTTTCCAAGCCACCATCAGTAACACCAAAATCAACCATAGTAGTGGGTATTAAAGTGTTCATCTGGCCAGGGTGGTGTACTCCTGTCATCTTAATGTGTGGGAGGCTGAGGCAGGAAGATCACAAGTTCAAGGTCAACCTGGGCTATACACTGAAATCTCAACTTAAATGAAAAAAGAGGGTATTTACAAAGTCATGAAATTGGAAAGCCCACAGTAGTCAGATAAAATGAGAGAACCTTTCCAGAATTACCCAAGACTATGGATGGTACTGTGAGCTGTAATGATGCCCTTGGCTGATAAATGCCTCTCAGATTTTATGTTATGTAAATAATCATGATATGCACAAAAATGTGTATAGAAGGGTATGCTTTTTGCATAGTGTGTATGTGATCAAGTAGAAAAACTTGGCAGTGTATCGGTAGGCAAATTGTAGTGTACGTGCATAATTAAAGACTAAGCAGTTATTAAAATGCCACAGAGCACTGCTTATTGTTAGGACAATTTTACTAAGGATGAAAGGCAATCTTTTAAAAATCCATGCAGTGTCCTACAAATGCTCATGCTACTTAAAATTAGTAAGTATGGCGCTGATAATCTTGATAACGGAATCATATAGTTGGGACCTGTGTGTTTTATTTTGATTGCAGTGAGTGTGTAAGAAGGCTTCCACAAAAAAGCCAGGCATTGTCAGTGCATGCCTTAAATCCCAGCACCCAGGAGGCAGAGGCAGGTGGATCTCTATGAGTTCAGGGCCAGCCTGGTATACAGAGTGAGTTCCAGGACAGCCAGGGTTACAACAGAGAAACCTGTCTTGAAAAAACAAAAAAAGAAGGCTTCCACACAGGGGACATGAAGGACATGGGGGTCTTAGGTTTATCTCTCTCCTATCAGCCTATCCATGAAGGAAACATCAACTAACAGGGAAGAGAAAATTAGGACAAGATCCAGAGCAGGGTGGCTCTGGTCTGAGATGATGAACTGTCTTATTGTACGTTTGCCACTAATCTGACGTGTTAGGAAAAAAACTGAGGCTTAGGAAATCTGCCAGCGTTTAAAGGTTGTGACACTCTTACTGACTCTGCTCCTCCAGGTACCCACTGCTGGGTACCGCTTCCTAGCATGATGGCTAGGCTCCACAGCAGCCTGGGTGGTAGAAGGGTCAGGGTGGAGCTCCCATTACAGGAGCTGCTGGGCAGGACCATGACCTTGTATCTTGCTGTTAATCCTTCCCACCTTCAGTGAGGAAACTAAACCTTCATGAAGTTAAGGACTCCGAACCCCCAAGACCTTAAGGAGTATCTTGCTCTGGGTCTGTTTGGTTCTGATGCCCGTGTTCTTCCCGTGAATGCCCTAGAAAGTGTCATAGTCTAACTGGATAGGGAATTCTAACACTCAGAGGTGCTTCTAGAAAAACGTGCCTGGCCATTATCTTATTGGAAGCCGCAGGCAGTATGAGTTATGCACCATCATAGGAAGAATGGTACCGTGAGAATTGTGCCAAGAAGTTCCTGGAGAGAAATGCTTTGATCTGAGCCTCGAACAATAGGGAAGGTCCAGTCAGGGGAAATGTGACTTTCTTCCAAAGAGCAGTGACAGACACTGAGCCTCCTAAGAGGTGAGCCGTTCAGTCCTTCCAGGCAAAGGCTCCCAGGCAGTGTAATTGCTATTGGTACAGATCTTTTTTCTGTCCACTGGTCCTTGAGTGCTATACGTCTGACATGGACTGTGGAATTGGACCAGTCAGCCCAGGTCATTGCTACTCCAGACTCCTCTACCATCTTCGGCAAGCTTTCCGCTCAAAGCAGAGAAGATCAGAGCCCCCATGAATCATACTTTTGTACAGAAGCCCATTCTCCTACAAGAAGCATCTCTCAGATGGATAAGAACCGATGTAGAGACTACTCCTAGCATTCTATCACCAGATCCAAGGAGGACCAGAGCAAGACCAGTACAGTGAGACTGCAAGAGAGAAGAGCAGTTGGGGAATGAGGTACCAGTGTTCTGAGCCCTGAAAGCAGCTAGCTCTTGGGAAGCTAGAAAGCTCTTGGAAAGGGCATGTGAGATGGTCAGGTCACTTCACTGATGTTCTTTTCTGGGAAGCAAATGACATGTCAGAGGGATTCTCATGAGATCTTTCTCCTGTCCTTTCTTCTTTCCCATTCCTGCGCCGCACCCCCTCCCACCCTTCCCTGTCTACTAACCTGATGCACGTCTGCTCTCCTCTTTTCCTTGTCTGCTCTACTCTTCTCTTACCTCTTGGTCCCCTCCTCCATCTAATTCATTTGCTCCTGTCCCATCTCCACGTTCCTCTATGCCTTTATAGCTCTGTCTCCATCTTTCTTTCTCGATTCCCCCCACCCCCACCCTCCACCCGTCTATCTGTCTGTCTGCCTTTGTGCTCTAGCTTGGTTTCTTTTGGATTCTAGCTCTTTGCTTTGCTCATATTTAGACTCAGTTGTGGTCTTGCACTTCTCAAAGTCTCCTAACCCCAAGATAAGGCAGGGTGGTAGTGGGGTGATGCAGGTTGGACCATGCAGTAAGGGACTGCACAACAGGACCAATTATCCTCATGTGATGGATGACAGTCTTTTCCCAAGAAAGCTTTTGGGTACTGTTTGTCTTGAGATTTGCACACAGTTCATTTTTTTATCCTTATTTTCAAATTGAGTTAAGGAATTCTGTGAGCTGGTCAAAAATGAAGATTAAATGGCTCAACTAACACCCACCCCAACTTTTGGAGTCTTTGAAAAGGGGATGTGGAGAGTGATTCTAAAATCCCTTCACTGCATCCAGAGAGGGCTTGAAAAGGATCCACTAGCAGATGTCCCTGATGTTGAAACTCTGTGAGAGAGGCATAGACACAGATCGAGGTGCCAGTGTTCCTGATGGCTCTGGTGATGTTCTTGACTCACTAAAGGGTCAAGAAGGGAGACAGGAAGCAAGCGTCTGCAGGAGCCATTCAAGAAGAATTCTGGTACCATAATGGCTGGGCTTTCTTCTTCCTTCCCAGACATAGTTCAAGGCTATTCTGAGAGGTTTGATTTAAAACAATTCAAAAAGCATCCATTATAGTCCTCAATGGACAGGAAGTAGTCCCTCAGATGTCCAATAGAGATGACTTAAAGGAATCTGCCTCACACTGACTGCATCCCTGAAACTCCGCTTGAGTTCTCTGTGGCATGCGCCGTGTCACTCAGGCCCTGTGCCTGTTTATGCAGAGAGAATTTCGCATGGTGAAGTCGAGGGTTAGGCTTTTGGGTAACCACCCAAGGCCCTGCAGGGGCTCAGTGCTCTCGCTGTTGGCCGGCCATGCAGTGGATTTGAGGTAGCGAGTATTCCAGCAGCACACGGGTGGCAGTGGTCAATTTCAGGAGGGAGAGAAAGCGCGCCAACACAGGGCCCGCATCCTACGGCTCGAGAGGAGTCGAGGGCATACAAGTCTTGTTCTTCCGATTGCATCCGCTCAGGGTTCCATTGTCTACAGCACTGTACTTCAATTTTAGTTTTACTCTGAGCGCTGGACCTTCTGGGCACATGCCGTGCGCGCACCTGCCCATCGCAGCTCCGGAGCGTCTCCTCTCGGGGCAGATGAGACACAGAGTAAAGCGTCTATGCATCATTGGCCCCCTAAGAT
>JAMJFZ010001131.1:25215000-25350000 GCA_026225945.1 Cricetomys ansorgei | reverse complement strand
GTGGGTATCGGGGAATCTGAAGGGCACGGGAAGGTGGCCAGGCAAATGGGGGCATCCGCCCTCCCAGGGCTGTTGAAGTAAGAGTCCACCAACCCAACCACGTGTCCACTGAGAGTAAAAAAAGGGTTTTGTTCCTTTAGCTCATATTTAACCACCTACGCTTGCCTTGGCGACATATGTACACGTGTCATTTAAGCACTCCATATCTGAGTTCTGTCATCTTCAGACGGGACCCAGAGAGTGTGTCCCCCCGAAATTCAGTGTGTCTGTAGAGACAGACCATAAGGCAACGGAGAACATCAAATCATTGCCAGTCTTTTGTTATGGGATATTTTTAATGGGGTATTTTATTCCCTTCATACTGTGCAAAATGCTTACGCACTTGAGGATGTGGAGTGAAGTGTTTATTGCTTTAAAGCATTCAGAGTAAGGGGTGGGGAGCCTGCTGGTAAAGTGCCTGTGGAGGGCGTGATGCCTGTGGCAGTAGTAGAGGTGGTGGTTGTAGCCGTGGTGTTTGGTGAGTAGGTTGGTGGTGGTGAAGTGGAAAGTGGTAATCGCTGAACCTGAGAAGTGCCGTGCCAGAGCGCCGGAATCCTCCAGAGCAGGAGGCGGATCTCCTCTGCGCATGCCCCTTTTATTTACATGCCGTGGATGTTGGAAACCAAAGACGCACTATACCATTTTTTACTGTGGCTTTCCACTTACTATTTTACTTTGCAGACTTTAATGATATAATTTTATAACGAGATCACGATGCTGGGTTCCACAGAAGCGAGGCGCTGTCGTTGATTGGTTAGAATTCTAAATGGCTGCTTCCCTTTTGAGTGGCTCTGCTTATCTGGTAGATCAGGAAGCAGAACAGTTAGCAAAGGTCCTGAGGGAAGGGAGGGTGTTTCCACAATAATTGGTGTGGACCCTAACTTTTCAGAACCGTAAAAGGCCCGGGACTTCCTTACAAGGTGCCTCTTGGTTAGATTTTTTTTCTCTTTCTCTACTTCTTTTTCCTTCCTACACTTAAAGCTACCAGCTTACTAAACAGAAAACCAAATGTGATTGACCTGTGCGCCCCGTTTTTAATAGGGAGTCTCCTGGAGCCCCAGTTGGCCCCCAACTCACTGTGGGGATACTGTGGCTAGGGTCTTTCCACCTCTGCTTCCTGAATGCAGAATTACAGGTGTGAACACCATGCCCAGTCCTAGGGTCCTGGGATCCAATCCAGGACCTTGTGATTGCTAGGCAAACACTCTGCCAACCGAGCTACGTCCCCAGCCCTCCTGATCTCCGTCTGTGCTTTTTTGAGTCATTTTCCTTCCTGCCACCATCCCTTCTGTAACTCACAGATACATAGTTGCAGGTACTGCAGACCATCAGAAGTAGGAACTGCTCTGCATCCGACCCGAGGGCTCACATGCTCCCACGGCCACCACATCTGGCCTATGGCCACCACATCTGGCCCACAGGGCTGGTTTATTTGGAGGCTGATGAAGCGGCTGTGTTCCGGGGCAGCAGGTGTCAGCTCGGGGCTACTTCTCGTGTAATGTGGCCTTAACTCTTGTCTCCTTGTCCAGACTGCTCACTAGAAGCTCAGCCCAAATATGTCAGAGGCGGGAAGCGTTATGGACGAAGATCACTACCCGAGTTTCAAGAGTCTGTGGAAGAGTTCGCAGAGGTGACAGTGCTCGAGCCGCTAGATGAAGAAGCGAAGCCGTCACACAGCCCAGCTGGTGACTGTAGCGAGGTAAGGGGCTGGCAGGCACGTCATCGAGATCACGGGCACGCGCACTCTGTAGCACGGCACAGAAGTTAGGCGTTCACGGTACAACAAGCTCTGTTCAGATTCTGGCTCCTCGCTAGTTTTCCCTCTTGTGCCTTTCGGACAGAGATGCTAATCCTCCGATTTGAGTGTTTTCTTTCGTGTCTCAGTTTTTGGAAAGCTGATACATCTGTGCCTTGTATGTGTGTGTATATATGTATATATGTGTGTGTATATATATATGTATGTATATATGTATGTGTGTATGTGTGTGTATATATGTATATATGTGTGTGTATATATATATGTATGTATATATGTATGTGTGTATGTGTGTGTATATATGTATATATGTGTGTGTGTATATATATATGTATGTATATATGTATGTGTGTATGTGTGTGTATATATGTATATATGTGTGTGTGTGTATATATATATGTATGTATATATGTATGTGTGTATGTGTGTGTATATATGTATATATGTGTGTGTGTGTATATATATATGTATGTATATATGTATGTGTGTATGTGTGTGTATATATGTATATATGTGTGTGTGTGTATATATATATGTATGTATATATGTATGTGTGTATGTGTGTGTATATATGTATATATGTGTGTGTGTATATATATATATGTATGTATATATGTATGTGTGTATGTGTGTGTATATATGTGTACATATATATGTATGTGTGTGTGTGTAAATGTGTATATATATATGTATGTGTGTGTGGGTGTATGTGTGTGTGGGTTTCAGTTATTTTTATACTATCTGCTCTTCTAGCTCTCCTTGGAATTTTATTTTTCCCCACTATGGCACTTCCCCCGCCCCTCAGTGATGATTTAAAAAGCTAACCAAGGGTTAGGGAGGTGACTCAGCCTTTAAGAACACTCGCTGCATAAGATTGAGGATCTGAGTTCAAATCCCCAGGACCTATGTAAGAAGCTGGGTGTGATCACACACACCACTGGGGTTGGGAGTTGGGGTAGAGGCAGGAAGAGTCCTGGTGGGGGCGGTAGAAGGGTAGGAAGCAAGTCGAGTGGTAAAGACAAGAAGGTGGCTGGAGCTTGCTAGTGGTCAGCTAGTTCCAGTTTCAGAGAATGACTCTGTTTCAAGAGAATAAGACAGAGAATGCTAAGATAGGACACCCAACACCCTCCACCGGCCTCGCCACAGGCACGGGTACAAGGATCATGCGCACACGTGTGCACAGATACTGTATACCATACACACATTCACCTCACTCACATACAAGTACACAAATAAAAAAATTTAAATCTAATTAAATCTTTCACTGTCCCCTACCTCAAACCATGAAGCAGTCATACGTTCCATTTTTTTTGTCTATTTTTGGTTTTGGCTGTTTAGATTTATTTATTTTATGTGTATGAATCTTTTGCTTGCTTTTATGTATGTGTACCATGTGCATGCCCGTTGCCTGGGGAGGTCAGAAGCATCAGATCCCCTGGAAATGGATTTACGAATGGTTGTGAGCTGCATGTGGGACTTAAACCTGGGTCCTCTGCAAAAGCAGCCAGTGCTCTTAACTACAGAGCCATCTCTCCAGCTCCATGTTGTGATGTTAAAAAGAGCCTGAATTTTATCTTTTGGTATGCGTCAAACCAGATCAGGCACCTGGTCTTGCTTCAGAGCATGAGCTAGGGGCGCTTTCCCAGGGCTTGACAGTTAACAGTGCTCTTCATTTTCCCTGGGTCTGACACGCCCAGCCACAGCTCGGCTCCCATCCTCCTCAGTTCCCTTTTCGTTCTGCACACCACTGTAATCTGCCAGTAACGAAGGAGCAGTAACATTTTCTTAAGTCGTTCTTTATGGCTCATTTGCCGAGATCCCATTTATAGAACATGATCAAGAATGCCTTGCTGAGCAAGCTCTAAGTGTTTCTTGCAAATTTCAGTGCAGATTGGAGCTGTAAATATTCCAGACACGGACATGAGCTGGAGAAGAGACAAAGCACCTCTGCTTTCTGGAAGGGTCTGTAGACTGCAGGCTGACTGTGTGCGTGAATCTGCATGTATGTGTATTCATCGCCTAGCATCCATAGTACGAACATCTATAGGAAACTTGCTCCCAAGGATGTCGTCAGCAGTCCAACATCTGTGCTCAACATCCTAAAACACCCACAACCTAAAGGAAACGAGGACAAGCCCAGGTGTGGGGAAGAAATAAACTGTGAATACATTCTGAAAAGTACAAGGGTACACGTAGTCTGCTGAACACCTCTGCTTCTCAAAAAATAAAATAAAAAGATACTTATCCACACCCTAGAAATGAAGGTAGAAATATAAGGAACAAGGAAAGAAAAGCAACTAGAAGAGAGACAGAATGCTTACAGAAACAGAGCAAGAACAGTGTGGGCCACATGGCCCAACAACGGGAGAGGAGAGTGCAGTCGAGGACCTCCTGCCCGGACAGGTCAGCCTAGGGCAAATGTGCTGGCCACCTCGAATGCCCGGGTCTGGGGTCCCTTTCTTTCTTGTAACCTTTGAAACATACAGACAGAGACCTTTGCCTAGGAAAACACACAGACTAACATGCACAAACATTTTGCATAGACACTTTTAAGAGGGCAAGAGTCTGCTTGTGTTACGTAGTTGAATATCCATAACACTGTGTTTTCCTTGCTGTCGGAGAAGGTGTCATTTTACTGTGTAAAATCTGTTTCATCTTGAGTCTGGGCAGTATGAAATATGAGATATACATCTTGAAAAAGAGCCTCAGGGCTTTTAAGGTGAGCTTAATTATTTGGAGGTCCTTTTTAAGTCTAGTATCTTATCTCTTGAACTGGTCCCAAGATATTATTTCTTGGTGCTAGGAAACCCAATAATTATTTATCTTTCACACAATAGTTTCTGCTTACTCTCCGGAGACGCCCAGGAGGCCTCTGAGCAGATTCGGCTGCGCCTGGCAGTGTATTTCTTGCTCTTTGTGAGTTCAGTTACCAACTTCTGCTGGGGTCACTATTTTAAAAAGTGAACCTCTGGTTCCATATATGAGTACACATGGTTGAAGCCTAAGACGGGAGAAACGTTGCTGTTTGTAAAGGATGTCATGGAGAGTTCACCCATCCCTCCGTGTGCTTCAGCTTCCTGAGACTCCTCCAGATAACCTCAGGCAGGACCTACAGTCAGATGCTACAGTCAGAATCTGCCCCATTCACCACCCTCCTTCAAAAGAGCTGCAGGCAGAGGCCTGGAGAGGGCCCTATTTCTGAGTTTTTGCACCTGGTGGAGACTCTCCCCAATGTCAGCTGCACCCCACACCACAGCATCTCCAAAGGTACCAGAGAACACTCTCCTGCCCTGCCTGTTGAGATTGTCACCCACCCAGCTGCTTCTTGCCTAAAGCGTAAGCTGAGTTGGTCCCACTTGTTTTGGCTTTTTTAGTACTGTAGATAGAACCCAAGGCCTGGGTCATGCTAAGGAAGTGGTCTTCCACTCAGCCCTCAATCCTGTCATTTTTCAAGTCAGTTTATCTCTTGACGTTTTGGGTGTTCCTGTTGGGGTTCACAGGGCAGATCCCAGCTCTGTGCAGCTGTGACCTGGCCGAGACCTCACTCCCACTGGCTGCCTTCACCGGGGCGGTCCTGTGGTACCACTTTATGAGCGTACACCTCTAGTGTCCACACAGTGTCCCTGTTTGCTGGTCAGTTTCTGCTCTAACCGCAGACAGCCACCGAAAGCCACCTGTCCAAGAAACTTGTTCTAGAATCGTCCTTTCTGCAGAAGCTGTTCACGCCTCTGATGGGATGAAGAGGTGAAAGTGTCTTCCTATTTGGAGAGAGTCCCTCAGCTGGGGAGTGTGGGAGGAAATTCTCCCTGACTAGGGAGTTCTAACCTGTCAGGATCTTTCATTCTACTGCTGACTTCATTTCTTTCATTTCCTGTCACCTGAAAGCCTGGTGTTCCATGCCACAGAGGTGTTGAAAATGTGTCTTTTGGATCATACTTCACCGCAGGGCTACCAGGCAGTATAGAAGGGGAGGACATGGGGCTGGGCCTCCCCTGGTGCGATAGTCATATGTTTGCAAGATGGGGTGCTTAGCTGGCTTTCTAGTCTGTCGTTTCTCCTGCTTTCAAAGGGTCTGTTTCCCTCTCCTCTCCCCCACCAAGTAGCTTCAGAGTTTCTCGATGAAGACAATAAAAAGACCAGAACCTGTTAGCAGGACTTGAACAGAGGGAGGTCTGGCTGTGCTCCCCAATTCGGGACCAATTTTAGCTCTGGGTTGAGTGAAATAATGATTTTATCGAGGTCCTGGGGAGGCGTGGGTGGTAGGATGAAAGTGTCCACTCGCCTATCAAAGCTGACCCCAGCCAGCTCACTTCACACTGGGAACTCACCCTCCCAGGACAAATGAACAAACTGTATCTGAAAAGGTAAAACAAGAATTCACCTCTCCCTCTGGTGTTATTCAAAGGGGAGGCTGCTGTGGGCTGATGCCCCTGCAAGGCTGTCATTTCTAGGCTCCGGGGGTGGCGGTTCACGGTGTCCTTTTTTTTTTGCATCTTTGTTTGAGAGCCTTTCTCCCATAAGCATTCCAAAACTATTGGTAATTCTCAACAGTAATTCTCTGCAGATTACCCATTGTTCCACCTTTTCTCAGACTCATGGAAAGGTCTACAAATGCAGACAAGAGTGTTCAAGGCTATTATAGGGATTGTTTTGAAGCAGCTCAATTTATACTTCAGGTGAGCCCTGTGTGAAGCTTCAGCCTTCATCAGGCATCAGCAACCTGAAGCTCAAGGAGTCACTGCTCACAGCGCACCTTTGCCGTGAGCCGTGGGTGAGGGCCCACATGGCCACAGGCTGCTGAGTCTCCCCTTGTACAGAATCTATGAAAATAAATTATGCCGTGGCTAGAGAGATGGCTCAGTGGTTAAGAGCACTGGCTGCTCTTCCAGAGGACTGAGGTTTAATTCCCAGCACCCACACGGCAGCTCACTGATGCCTGTAACTCCAGTTCTAGGGGATTCAATTCCCTCTCATACAAATATACGTACTGGCAAAATACCAGTGCACATGAAAAAGGAAGGAAGGAAGAGAGAGAGAGAGAGAGAGAGAGAATAAACTTTGCCATGAGGCAGTTTTGGTTATGTTTGGCTTTTGTTTCTTTTCCCCTGTGTTCAAGTTCCGATATACGTTGTAAACATATTCATTATCCCTAACCCTTCCCCACTCCCTTGAGCTTTTATTAGGCAATTTGATTCTTTCCTGCTGAAAGTGAAAATGTCTAACCCAGCTATTAAGCGTGTCTCCCCTACCAAGTGTAGTTTACAAGGCAATACAGCCATTCTGTAGGAAAAGGCCACTGTGAAGTCTGCAGCACTGAGTATGGTCCTTCAGAATTTCATCTGGAAAGCCGGATGCAGAGTGCGCTAATTCAGAGGGCAGGTAGAGCCCACCAGCGACCACAGTGAGCCTGGCGATGGATCCCCTGGGGGTCTAACCTCCTATGGGATCGTTTTCACCCAAGTCAATTCAAGAGGACATTCTACTCCAAGTGAACCCAGCCGAGAAAGGGCACATTCCTGCTCCCGGCCTCAGGTGTGACTAACGAAAGGGTTTTGTTTGACATCGTTTGTGCTCTACTTCATTAAGAAACAGAAGTGAGACTTCAGGCTTTCAGGAGTCCATTTTTACCCCTGTGATACATAGCTACTGAAAGGACATGGGCTTTAGGGCCGCGCTTCCTCACAGATAGCTAGCAGAGGGGGGAGCCATTTAAGTTCTAGTCTCTGTTCTTCAGGCTTGGTAGGAAGGATTGGGTAATGGATGCAGTTGGGGAGGGCCGCTTTGCTTTCTGCCCTAGTTGAAAAACAGGGGACACCTTGTTAACTGCTTTCCTCTACAGGGAATAAATTGGATCTAGTGAGATCTGTGTCGAGAACAAGGGATTTTGAACAATTATTTCTTCCACTGCAGACAATAACAATGTAAGTCAAAACCCTTGGCTCACACGCCGCAGGTAACTGAGAACCTGAGAGAAAAGTTCAGTGTGCTGGTGGCGCTGGCCCAAGGATGTCCAGGGGCGTCCAGGCTTTGTGTTGGGTCTGTGCGGGTAAGAGGCCAACGTGGTACTTGGTTATCCCCCCGCCCCCGTCAAAACAAAACAAAACAAAATCCTAAAACAAAACAAAAGACTGATTTTGCTGTCTACATCAATTCAAACTGATTCGAAGAAGTCTGAAATTAACTGTCTTTCCCAAATGTTCGTTTGCATACACGCATAACTTGGTGGAGGTGCTATGAATTATTCCCACTGTGTGGACCAGTGTTTACTTGTGGGACACACACACTTTTTGGTAACTAATTTCTTTTGTAGAGAAGTTTTACTCAGCTCTTTTATAGTTGAAACACACACACTATTTTTTCGTTATCCCCATTCCGTGCTGTGTCCGTCTCTGACAAGGCAGGCGGTCTCCCCACGGGTGCTGTTTATTCCCAGCTCACGGATGACGGCTCAGGACAGGTGTTTCTGGGGATGGTGTCCAGCCTTACGCTTTATATTTCTTCGGTCTCATTGGATCACATGGCTGTTCCCGTATGGGACTGTAGATCCCATCAGTGTGACCTAAGACCTCAGAGACCTCTCAAAGCTAACAAGACAGCTCTTGTTCTTAACAAGGCTTGCAGACCTTGGTGCTCCGGTCAGTCTTCCTGAATTTCACGGAGCAGGTACCCCTTAGAGTCCATCTCTACTCCACTGCCTTCTAGAGCCATAATTTCTGATACTCGTGTTTTATTTTTATTTTTTTAATATAATTTTAAACATTTATTTATTCATTTTAAAATTATGTGAGTGCTCTATCTGCATGCATACTTGCATGCCAGAAGAGGGCATCTGGTCCCTTGAGGTGGTTCTGAGCCACCACGTGGTTGCTGGGAATTGAACTCAGGACCTCTGAAAGATCAGTCAGTGCTCTTAACCCCCGAGCCATCTCACTCCATACTCATTTTTTAACTGGAAACAGAAAGGAAATCAAAATTGAACTAATGATGATCGAATTCCAATGATGATGGTAACTCCTCTCAGCCAAACCATTAAGGACCTTCTGTAGACAAAAGCTTTGCGTACTGCCCGCTCAGCAACTGAAATTAGACTGTAAAACTCCCCACTCTACCTAATGACACCTTGTCTTAAGGGTAGTGCCTGTCTAAACTTAGGTTCAATCCTTAGTGCCAAAAATGAGTGGGGAGACTCTCCCTTTCAGGACTTTAAAATCCAGCAGCCCCCAGCCTAGCTGAAGGAAGAGGCCTGCATCCAGCATTTCTTTGCACAACAGCCCTTGAAGGCCTTTTTGGCAGCGCACTAGGACTCACGTGAATGTGCGTGCATTTAAAAACCGTACATTAATTCCCGTTATCCCCAGCTCTCACTCGTAGGATTTAATTGCCTTCAGAGATGAAGGCACCCATTTGCATTCCAGTCCAGAAGCTCCTCCCCGAGTTCAAAATAGAGGGAGTGGAAGCTGAGCTGTCAGGCTGTCGGCTGCCTTAGCCTTCAAAGGTGGCAGAATGGGAAATGAGCCCCAGTCCCAGGAAGTGTGTCCCTGTAGAAACAAAAGCCAGACCCTACCCCCACCCTGGGCACATTCAACTTCCAATATCCACCTCAGAATGCAGCTTTCTAAACATTTCAGACTAGCCAAACACTCCGTGAATGCTGTGTTTTCAATCATGCATGCTCACTAAACAGCTTTCTGGTTTTCTTCAGAGACACCCTATGCTTTGCTAGATATGGTCTCCCTTTCAAAGAGACACTTGAGCTAGGCCTTCTGTGGGGCTTTGTCAGTCTAGGAAATTGTATTGCTCTTCTGGGTTTACAAGGCCTTCCCTTTTCAAAATTAATGTGCTTCAGTCTCCTGGGCTGCAGAAATCAGCTCAGCAACCTCTGTCTCTGAAGAATAGCCCCGTGTATGCCCATAATCATTTTAATTAGCCATACATTCTGTAGGGCCAAAGGTCTTAGCTGGAGCAGATGGCTAGTGGGGGCAGTGGCTGGTCTATTGTAGGCAGGGGCCACGCAGTCCGAAGGTTGTAGATTCTGGCTCTTCTTTGAGGCTAGAAGCAGGGGATCCGAGAGACTCTGGCCATCTGCTCTGCAGTCCTCCGAAGCAGGTGTCCCTTCAAAGAAAGCATTTCTGAAATTGATGCAGCTGGTATGGCTGATGTGCGCAGGGCACCTCAACCAGCTGTAGAGCCATCGAGCTGGCCACAGTGGCCAGTGTGACGGTAAGATGTGTGGCCCTTGGGATGGTTGAAAGGACATCCTTTTTCTGAGCAGGGTAAGGACCACTTTGTGCAGTGGCCATTTGGGGACCAGGTGGCCTCTGACCCTATGGCCAACTCCTATGTCTGCCTTGTAAATAAGAAATCACAGGGTAGCCCCAGACATCTGTACCACCCAGGGGCCTCTGTGGGATGGAAGGGCCCAGGGGAGGCTCTCACCCTAAATTGACTGCTGTTGATTGCTCCATCACAATTACCATACCAAACCCGCAGCTCCTCCACCCCTATCTTCTTAAGGCATCATTGGCAACAGTTGTGTTGTTTATCGCCATTCCACCTGTCCGTGCCGTGGTTGCTGACCTCTAAAGCTGACGGTGAACTGTCTGCTGTTTTCTCTGTCTTCATCCTGCTCTGAGCATCCACATGGCAGGAAGAGTAGCCAGTGGCTACTTTCTCGATTTAGTTAAGAGTAGGACTTCTCAAGCAGCCCTTAGTTCTGGGCACTGTCCAGTGCTTTCCAGTATGAAGCGTGCCTTTGCAGAGAAGAATTGCTATGAACTTGCTCTTGAGGAAACTGAGCCACATAGAGGTGAAATGATTTGGCTAAAGTCTCCATGCCACCAAAGGGCAATGAGCCCCAGTGGTCTGGCTTTGGAGCTCAGCCTCCTGGCTACGTCATTGTTTTGGCGGAGGCGGTAGCATGCCTGTCATGCTATCCATGATCCAGGCATGCCTCCATGTCCCGCTCATGGGGTGGAGTACCATGCCCTCTTTGCAAGTGAAATAAGCTCCTGAGCAGGAACAGGAGGTGACTAAACGGTTAAGTCTCTGCCCAGCCCTTCTCATCTGCTGGATGATGCTTCCCAAGTCCTGAGTAGCTGAGGTATACAGACACCCTCTCCTTCACCCAGTGTCGAAATGCACCCACCCACTCACAGGACCCCCAGGACTTCACAGAACTGAATGGCAAAGACTTTTCTGGTGAATTCAGTACCCTGACTGCATCCTGGTCTCTGCCTCCCTGCTCCTGCCTCTCAAGAGACTTTCCTGATTCTCCTTGCCGGTGCTCCGGACAGGAGCCACCTGTCTAGAGGCCACCTTCCAGCTCTCGCTTCACCGGGGTGACCACCAACAGTTAAAGGACTGTGTTCCACAATGGTGCCTCCTTTTATTGGTGCTGCTGTAATGATCTAATCCCCCAACCTTCTAAAAAGGCCCCTCCCCCAGCTTTTTAATTGGACTCACTGGCTTCAGGCGGTAAGAATGAAGATAAATGAAGTGTGAATAAATTGACTCTTCCCCTATCTACCAGTTTCCCCTATCCAAAACTGCAATTTAATAACAAACACTCCACTTTCATGTGCTTCCCTCCCTCTTAAAGGAACAGACCCTTCCTTTAGACGAGTGAGAGGCAGAGGCCCTGGTAAGTCATGGTGAGGAACGCTAGTCTCTGGGAGAGGCGATCTCGGAATGAGATGTAGCCATTAGGGTAAGTTTGCTTCTTCCTCCAGGATGGCCCTGCTCCATCAGAGCTTCTTACCAAAGATCCTGGGAGAATGCTGGGGGACCGTCACCCCAGATTTTAGCTCTGTTATCCCTCACCCTGCTGGCCCAGCATCCTGAAGTTACTGAGAAACCATTGCTGCTAAGTGGGGTTTAAAAGCCAAGCCTGGGCTGCACTACCTTTTAATTCTCTACTAGCATGTATTATTATACATAATAATGGGTTCATTCAGACATCTGCATGCACGTATACAATGTGTTTTGCTCATATTCACTGCTGATTCCCTTTCTCTTCCTAAGTAGCCCCCCTTATACTTCCACATTGTGTGTGTGTGTGTGTGTGTGTGTGTGTGTGTGTGCGTGTGCTTGTGCTTGTGCGTGCGTTTCCTGAGTTTAATTTAGGTTCTTGCTTATAGGAGGGATTGCTTATGGGAACACAGACAACTGACCAGTAGCATTATCACTGAAGAAAATGTCTTTCCCGCCCCTGGCAACCATAAACTGCCTGTGAAGTGTCGGGGAGGGATAGAGCCCTGTGAGTCTCTCCCCCTCCATGACAGAATGTTGAAGGTCTCAGTGAGCCGAACTGTGAAGGTAATCCGAGTGCCGTGGGCCCCAGTGCAGTGCCCAGTGTTAACAGTGAGACTTCTTTAGAATGGTTGCCGCTCCCACCGCGGGTCTTAACCAAGGGACTCTGATCTTCCCATGCTCTGCTAAGCGCAGGAGGTATCAGTAAGCATTTGCCTGCCTGAGCATCACTGGCTTCCCTCCAAGCCTGTGCCCACCTGCTGTGGAAGGTAACATGCTGAAGGGAGAGGACTCAGGGCAGTGGTAAGAGGAACACTGAGAGTTGTGTCTGTGCCGCAGAAGAACACTTATAACAGTGGAGGAAAGAAAAGATCTCCTCCTACAGTCCTTCAGCTGTTTTTGTTACCTATTTCCTTCCAGTGTTTGTCTTATTGTACAAATATTTGTTGCCAGCGATAATCCTAGCTCAGCTCACATCTTTGCTATGATCTGTCATTTAACATTTATTAAAATGTTTTCCCATGTTCCTACATGGTTCTTAAATTACTTTTAATGGCTACATTATGTTATATTGTTATACTTTATGCCCCATTGTTGAATATTTACGTTGTTTTAAATACTTTATTGCACATATTTGTGTACACGGCTTTCTCTTTCTCTTTTTAAAATTGCCTTTAGATAGAAATTATTGGGTTGGAGAGTGTGAATATTCTTATTTTGATGCATAAAGCCATTTTCATTATGAAACTGGTAATATCCATGACATTGCTGCCAGTCACACTGAAGTCTAAAGGCCTGCTCCAGACTACAGTCTCCGTGGGAGTGGAAAGGACAGCACAAATACTTAGATAATCCAATAATAATGGTTCAGCGTTAATGATCTGAGCCCTTAGTTCTAGTTCCTATGACCTTGTGTGGCATTGAATGAACCGCACTGCTGCGGGAAGCTGCTCGGGTAAGGTGTCACCTGCATCAGTGGTCTCTGCGGGCTCGGTGCTCAGAGTGCTGTTCATGCAGAGAATACCCCCACCCCCCACCCTGCTGTCAGCTCAGTTCCCAGAGTCCACATCAAGCTCTTCAGCACTGCCTGTTACTCTCCAGGAGATCTGACACTTTCTTCCCACCTCACATGTGTATACCTAACACGTATCTAGCACAGACACACACGGACATATAATTAAAAAAATAAAGTGCCTTTTTAAAAATGCAAAACTGGTTACTTCCAGAGGTATAATCAAATGAATGGTTTAATTTTGAATACAGAGGTAAAAAGAATTCCACAAATACATATTTAATATGTATTGCACACACAGGTACCCCACAAAGATAACAAGACTTTTATAGTGCTTATGTGCCAGATGCAATGCTAAACACTTTGTCCTTCCCTCAGTAAATTCACACTACTTTACTCCAATTTTACAGATAGATGAACTAAGGCCAAAGAGGTTAAGAAACTTACAGGTTAACCCCATCATTCGCAACCAGGCAGTCTCGCTCCAAATCCGTGCAAGAGCTTTCATGCCTAACCTTTATTAGTTAGGAGTAAGAACTGGAGAAAGGAGTGAGCGGTCAGGTCCTGTCCTGGGTGGTGATGGACAAGTGGCGGACACACCTGCCTCGACTGTAGACCCGCATGAGACATGGAAGCCGTGTGGGGATGTCTTTGTTCTCTGAATGCATGTTCATTTTAACGTGCGTGGGGCATACAGGCGAGAATGCGAGAAACCGCACGCACCCTGTCACCTTAGGAACTGTTGCCGAAGACTTTTTGAAGTGTGTTGCTGTTTCCTCTTTGTTCCAGGACGCCATATATCCTTGCCGAGGCTCTGTATAGTTTGAGCCCAATGAGAACGTCTTTCCGCCATTTTCCTCATGAGTGTCTATTGTTAAAAGGGTTGTGAACAACTTGTGGGTTAATAGTTTTCATTTGGACCGATAGTTCTGAGGTTGTAAAAGCCATTTAACATGTTATAGGTGGAGTTAGTGGACTTAATTTTAGGGCACTTAGATGTTGAATAATGGATTTGCATAATTTCAGATGCCAGAGTAGGGTGAGTATTTGACTTAGTCTGTTGGCAAGCAGGATGCTTTATTAGTGGGCCTCTATTGATTTAAAGTATGTATGTGTGTGTGTATATATATGTGTATGTGTGTGTGTACGTGTGTATATATATCCGTGTATATATACATATATGTGTGTATGTATATATGTGTGTATATATATATATCCGTGTATATATACATATATATGTGTGTGTATATATATGTGTATGTGTGTGTGTGTGTACGTGTGTATATATATCCGTGTGTATATACATATATATGTGTGTGTATATATATGTGTATGTGTGTGTACGTGTGTATATATATCCGTGTGTATATACATATATATGTGTGTATATATGTATGTGTGTGTGTGTACATGTGTATATATATCCGTATATATATACATATGTGTGTGTATATATATGTGTATGTGTGTGTACGTGTGTATATATATCCGTGTGTATATACATATATATGTGTGTATATATGTATGTGTGTGTGTGTACATGTGTATATATATCCGTATATATATACATATGTGTGTGTATATATATGTGTATGTGTGTGTACGTGTGTATATATATCCGTGTGTATATACATATATATGTGTGTGTATATATATGTGTATGTGTGTGTGTGTGTATGTGTGTATATATATCCGTGTATATATACATATATATGTGTGTGTATATATATGTGTATGTGTGTGTGTGTACGTGTGTATATATATCCGTGTATATATACATATATATGTGTGTGTACGTGTGTATATATATCCGTATGTATATACATATATATGTGTGTGTATGTGTGTATATATATACATATATTTATTCTGATCGGAAACAGTAATTGAGGGGATCCATGAAGGACTGGTCACTGCCACTCCCTCTTTGCTTCACCAAGCCACACACATCTACCAGCTTAGAGCTAGAAATGTAGGCAAATGAGCTGATGAAACTATAACAAGAAAACATAGGGAAGTCACCTGGGCCCAGTACCAGCAATGACAATTGTGATCTGAATGGGCTGCAGATAACTTAGCCAACTTGAGGCGTGGCCTTTGGCTGTCTTGTGTTTAGCAGGAGTGGTCTGTTTCAGGAGGTTTCAACATAGCCTAATCCATGCTGCCCTTAGGGTCTATATGAAATAGGAGATGTGACTCTACCTAGTAGACACTTGTCCCTCATCGAATAGGGGATAATTACTGTGACTGTGATGGTTAATATCATTAACTTGATGGGATCCAGAGTCAGCCTCTGGGCAAGCCAGGAGGGATCATCTAGATTAGGTTAGTTTAAGTGGGGAGATCCATGCTAACGGTGGGCGGTACCACCTCACTGAGTGGGGCTCCTCCCCTGCACGAAAAGGAGGAAAACAGCATGAGCAGAAGCATCCATTGCTCTCTGCTTCCTGGCTAGGGACACAGTGTGTCTTGCTGTCTCCTGCTCCTGTGTCATACCCTCCCTTCCATGATGGACGGTGTCCCCCGGAACTATAAATTGAAACACTTTCATCCTTAAGCTCTTTTGTCGGGTAACTAAAACCCGACAGAAGTGGGGTTTTAGTACCTCGACAGTGTGGGGAATGGAATCCATGTGCTGAGGTTGCCTGAAAGAACGTTAAGTCACGTCAACCTGAACTACCGAAAGACAGCGTTTGATGTAAGCGTTTTTTCTGAGACACACCGCCTGCTGTGAGGAATCCAGGCTCTGCAGACCTGCGTTAATCCGGCCCAGTCTTCCTGCTGTGTTTATTTCAGGAGTCTACAAAATCAACTAGCGTTATACAGTTCAATCATCCCAGAGGATGGACTGGTTATTTGTTCCAAAAGGCAACTTTATTCCTATAATTATGTCTGGTTTTTTCCCCTTCTAATTTTTTAATTTATTTTTTGGCTGGCATATAAAGAAATGAGCTTCATTCATATATGTCATTATGCTTTGTTCTTACCTGCCCCCTCTCACTTTCCTTTCAAATAGTCCAGTCTGCCTGTGGCTATGATGAAGTCCAGCCCCCGACCCCAAACTCCCAGCCCAGTTATTTCTACCTCCTGAGTGCTTGTATTTATAGGCATGGGCCACTGCGTCTGCGGATTATAGCATATTTGCTAAGATAGCAGCCTCATTACGAAAAGGTGGGTCTTTTTTTCTCAGCAGGACTTCCCTCACTGGTGTAGAACCTCCTTGTGGGA
The DNA here is from genome assembly GCA_026225945.1 of Cricetomys ansorgei. NCBI lineage: Eukaryota > Metazoa > Chordata > Mammalia > Rodentia > Nesomyidae > Cricetomys > Cricetomys ansorgei. Next base: position 25,333,717 of record JAMJFZ010001131.1, on the reverse strand, counting down.
CAGGGGCAACAGGCGGCTTGCTCGAGAGGCCCAAGCCATTTTCAGGAGAGCTGAAGCCTCTGGTGACCTGTATTATGTTACTGGTCTAAGGAAGAGTGGTACAGGGCTGGATGTGTTCCTGACTTATGATGATAGTTCCAGTACAAAAACCATATGCTCTGCTCTCAGAGGAGACTCGCTGTAAACTGGGCATGAGGAGGCTAGAAGCAGTCTAGTTCAGATAAATTGCATTATGCTCAATGTAACTTACTACCAGCGCGTAGTGTCTAGTTCAGCTTTCTGGTCTACCTGCATGGACTGCATTTGTATCTGCTCTGTGTGACAAGTGCACCAGACTTGTTCTTACACCAGAAAATATTAATGACTCCTTCTGTTTACTTTGTTCTTGTAGTTCAGATGACCCTCAGGGCTCAGCTTAGCCATTGCTGCTTTTAGGAAGTCACCCAAATCTTCCAAGTCTGATGTATCTTACCCAGGGACCATCACATCTTACTTCCTCTTTTTCTGATCCCTGTGTCTTCATTAACATATCTACTTTTTTGAGATTATAATTACATTTCTCCCTGTTGCTCCAAGTTCTCCCATAAACCCTTCCTTGCTGTCTTTCAAATTCATGGCCTCTTTTTTTTTCCCCATTAATTGTTGTTACATGCGTATGTTTATGCATGTACAGAGAATATTCCTGAATATAACCTGCATAGACAATACAGTGTTATTCATATGTGTGTTTTCAGGGCTGACAGTTTGTATCGGGTAACCCCTTCGTGTGCTCTTCCCTGTTCTCAGCATTCCCTAGTTGCCTGCAGTTCTCTGTGTAGAACCTTGGCGTGTCCATTAATGTCAGCCTTGCTCAGCTCATGTGTAGGCAGTCATGCTGGTGAGGCTCTATGGGTATAGCTTCTGACATCACTAGGAGACACAATTTCACAGCAAACTCCCCAATCCTCTTTCCGCCCTCTCTTCCGCATATATACTTTTTCAGACAAGAAATACGTGTGTGTTCTTCTCGTGGTTGTACTCCCAAGATGTAGCACCGAGGTGAGCAACTCAGTGCGCACTTACTGAAGAACAAATTTATAAATGTGGACGAACATTTTCTGGTTGGCGAACTCTGAATGTTTGATTTTGGCCGATTGGGTGGGTCGTCATAGATGCTGCTGTGGAATAAGTAACCTTGAAAATAGCAAGACAAGTCCTTAGTGACCTGCAAAGACAGAACTTCTGAAGTCTGCAAAAATCAGTCTATTTCAAGAGGTTTCAGCCTCTTGGTTGGTTGTCTGGTTAACCAAAAATGGCCTGCACTGACCCGAAGGCTAAAAGTCACATGACTAACACACAGGGTGACTTTGGATCCAGAGAGTAATCTGGTCTGGAAGCTGGGTTCATACGCGCACTAACTGTCTCTTGCCTTCTCTAGCACTGGAAGACGCAACGCGGTGAGGAGTACGAGGCGGAAGGTAAGAGAGCACTGGGGTGGGTCGGGACCGCTGAGAGAAGGACCAGGTGGCTAGGACTAAGGCGCTCCCTGCACCCGCTTTCCTGGTTTTCCGGCACCGAAGCCATCTGGATATTAACATCAGGACCAATAGCAACGGAGAAGAGTCATTTCGGATGCCTCTTCATACTCCTCAAACCCTAGCTATTAACATTGTACAAAAGATGGCAGCTACTATGTAGCAGCCTGCTTACAGGCGAGTTCATCTCGGTAGACTCTCAAAGGATTTTGTCAACATCCCCAACATCCCCATTAAGTACATCCTTTGCAAGCGTCCAGTATTTACTTATAGATACACTTGATGCAGGACACATCAACCCTTTGGCCACCAGATGGCACTGTGGTTCAGCTACCTGGCCATCAGCTTGCTTTCCTGCTTAACCTCAGATTAGTTGTGGTTAAGTATAATTAAAACAGTGTGTTCTCTGGCTCCCGAACTTAGAATAACAGGGCAGTAATGGTTTTAATTTCTGTCAATAAATAGCAAGAATGACACTAAGTACCCCTTTCAGCCTTCCATGGTTCTTCCAGGCACATAAATTCACGCCCATAATCATCCTACGTTTGATGAGTTCATGGGCTGTCTTTAGAAGCAGGATGGTTAATACAGGATAAATAGTCTTAGCGTTTCAGTAAATAGTTTGACTCTTGTCTTTAAACAGAACTTATCCTTCGTCTACAGCAATCTTTTCTTTCAAGTTGCATTCTTGAGTTTCTGTGGGTCAGAAAGATTTTTGGAATAGATGAACCTTGAGAAACTCATTATGATTGTTTCCTTCCCAGGAAAAGATGCTCTAATACCTAGACCAGAGAGAAAGCAGAAATAAAGCATTCTGGAAGCCTTGGTTGAGGCATCTGACCTTGTGTATATTGCATGTGAGATAATATCTCTTTCTCATGGGTGATTGTCCCAGAGCAAAAAGTGCCTCCAATTCACACTGGTACTTCAGTACCAAATCAAAGTGGGGTCAACATTTCTAGTTTTTTTTATACAATATTTATTTGGGGGCTAGAGAGATGGCTTAGTGGTTAAGAGTGCTAATCGCTCCCCAGAAGACCCAGGTTCGATTCCCAGCACCACACGGTGGCTCACAACCATCTGTAACTCTAGTTTCTCCATGGGCGCTATATGCACATGGTGCACTGACATACATGCAAGCGAAACATTCACCACACACACACAAACGGAAAGAATTACTTTCCAAAGCTACATTTTCTTCTATAATAGGCACCATCTCTGTGTAGTTCCCTTGGAGACAACACAATATATGCTTCAATTTTAGGTCAGCTAAGGTTTTGGAACCCAGACGATCTGAACGCTTCACACAGTGGGTCTTGTCCTCCCCAAGACTGGATAGAAGAGAAACTGCAAGAGGTTTGTGAAGATCTGGGGATCACACGAGATGGTCACCTGAACCGGAAGAAGCTGGTTTCCATCTGTGAGCAGTATGGATTACAGAATGTGGATGGAGCGGTAAGCCCCGCACTGCGCTCTGATTCAGGAATGACGAGAAGAGCTTGGCTGGCCACAGGCTGGGGACAGCATGCTGTGGCTTCCTTATTAGAGATATAGCTTTCTTTTTCCCCAGGAAGACGTTCTACAAGATTTTTGTCTTTGGGGAAATTCGTGTCGTGTGGCTGAAAAGCAAAGCCGATGTAGCTGGACTTCCTGAATACATAGTATGGACCCGTACTATGTTAAGTGTGTTCCCCATAGGAGACGACCAGACACAAGTTCCGTGCAGATATAGTTGTAAAATCATCAAACAAAGAGTTAAAGGTGGGGACATGTGGAGGAAGAATTAAGGAGAGCCACAGACTTGAGCTAGGAAAGCCCTATGTGGGCCAGGGTGGGGAGTACTCAGTTTGGGAAAGATCTCCGTGTCACCGCTGGGCCCTTAGGCAGACCGAGCGGCACATCGGACAGGCTGCCTTGCTAGCCACGGTTTGGAGTGTGCACACTGGTGTGAGGGAGCCGCAGCTGTACAGAACAGCCAGGAAACGGAGGCAGGAAGGTTGGTAGTTTCACAAGCACAAACAGAATCAAAGCCCACAGAGAGCTTTACGTTCTTCTGAAGAATCAAGAGAGGGTCTTTGGGTTTAGTATCTGAGTAGCTGTGAAGCACAGAAAAGCCAGCAATTCCATGACGCGTCTTTTAAAAGCTACAGATAAAGATTAGGAGGAGTTAGAGGTGGGGAATACAGGCATTGCTCCAGAACCCTTGACTCTAATGATATCTGACACCATGCTGGCTGCCTCCTGGGGGCAGTGCTGGCCTATTCTTAACAAGAAAAAGACGGATCTTTAAAAGTTGCCAAATAGCCTGACTTGCAGAAAAGTTTGGCTGTTCATTTTTTCTCGCTCATGTGACATGACCATTCTGTAAACCCTCTGACAGCCTTTGTAATATCCCAGTGCTATTTTTTTTCAACAGTGGTTATTGAGTCATAAAATTAAATTCATTGTCCTAATTTCTGAACCAATACAGTACAAAGAGCCTTGGGTTGTGCTTGTTTTGTTTTACCAAGAAACACACGGCACAAACTTGAGTTATTGACCCGAGAACGATTCTCGGAATATAAACCGCTGCCGCTCACAGGGAGCTGGCTCCGTTTTCTACTCCGGGAGCCCCTAAAACCTGAGAAGACAGCGGCACATTCAGTCCCTTCCTGTGCTGTGCGAATTGGGGAGACACTGCTCATCGAGCATGCTCCTGCTTCCTGTTTCCACCCCCTCCCACCAAGAAGAGCCAGGAGATGCGTGCATTTCATATCCTTAGCTCTGAACCCAGAGGAGCAGAGTTCCAGCTGATGTTATCAGCACAGGACTTGGGATTCTGGAATTTTACACCTGAAAGCAGTTCAGCCTCTTGTCAGCCTTTTGCAGAGGAAGCCAGTGAGATAGATCACTGCCCCTGCTTTTAAGAAGGAGAACTCGATTTTGCTTTCTCTGGCTGTCACGAACACCCCACTCTCTGTAAATGGGGACAGCTAAGAGAGTGGGGCTGGCTCCCAAGGCCCCAGGATGATTGTATTTGACTTGTTCAGTATTTTCAAAATTGAACTTTGAGGCACATTCTTTGAAATTGAATTTCCCTGAATATTTCGTAACACTGAGTCCCAGCCGGAGGCCACAGGCAGCCGCATGCTCTGCTAGCTTAGTGTTCACCACTTGCTTTCTGATGTCTGACGAGTCAGCCACTCCTGTCATCTGGAAGATGACAGGACACTCTATACTGGTGCATGTGTCCCGTCCTCCACACAGGGAAGTCAGCCTCCCACAGACCTGGATGGTGTGGGAAGTGAGAATGTCCTTGCTCTAGGTGGGGCTCGTGTTCCCAGAGAGCGTGGTGACTCTGTTACTCACGTAGACTGCACCCTGCCCAGCCCAGTCCTGACCGCCTAGCCCTTTCTAGATTCACATCCTTTTTTACCCACCGCTTCTTCCAAGGTCTGACTTAAAATAACAGGCGAGAGTCGACTGCAGCAATTGGAATGGATTAAAGTGCTGGGTGCTCCAGCCACCTAGAAACTGCAGATGTGGTCAAAGTCGTGGGTCAGACAGTGCGGATGTAATCCGACGGCATGTTGGATTTCGTGGGCACTCTGGTTGGATGGTCCTGAAAGTCACTTCCTCTAGACACAGTTCTTCTGCCTGGTGAGAATGAGACAGAGAAGTTGAAGGTTCTAGGCAGGCTTGGGATCTTGCCACCGATCACAGGATTCTGTTAGAACCTGTTGTTTCTTCCACAGATTTCCATCCTCTAGAAAAGTCTGCTTGGTCTCAGAATCCTCTCCGAAATGAAACGTATTTTCCTCGGAATTGGGAAAAAAGCATTTGAGGGAAAATTCGTTACTGTTCTTCTTGCTTCTCAGTGGCCTGAGTACCACATGAGAGCTTGTTAGAAAAGCAACCTCAGGCCCCTCCCTTAGCCTAGGACAGCATGCATATTGTAAGAGCTGAGTGAAGGCCTGGTCTGGGCCTTGTCCCCCGTCTGGGCCTTGTCCCCCGTCTGCGCCTTCCATGGTTCCTGCTGCCCTTTCCCCTTTCTCATTCCTGTAGGATCTGAGGAGCCTCCAGCGGGGCTGTGGTCCCGTCTCCCTGTTCCTTGTTACATGACGAGATTGCTATCAGAGCACACAGAATGAAGAGTCAGAATCCCCTCATCCTTCTGTATCGTGAGACACTCCTATTGCACACCCGCAAGATCATGCTCACTCAATCCTGGTATTTCCTGAGCTAACACATGGAAATACAACTCCAACATGTTCCAAGGAACGTAACTGCAATCTGTCCCGGACCAAATCTGCTGTGTTAGCATGCTGTTTGAGTTTTTCCTATTGCTGTCATGAAATGCCCTGACAAAAGCGACTTCAGGGTAAAAGAGTCCTATCTTAATTCTGTTGCCCCCACATAACACTGTGACAGTCTCTCATGGCATACATGTTAAAGCGGCAGGAACTTGAATCAGCTGGCCATACCACGTTCATAGTCAGGAACAGATAATCAATGAGTGCATGCTGTTGCTCAGCTCACTTTCTCTACTTGGAGAGTCCTGGGTCCTAGCCACAGTGGGTGGGTCTTATCATTTCCGGTAACCCTCCACAGACAAACCCAGAGGCCTCCAGGCCGTCCCAAATCCTGCCAACTTAACCATCAGCACTAGCCATCACACACGCCATTTTGAAAATGTCAATATGAGCCAAACGCCACTTAGAACCCACCACATTGTAAAGGCATAGGTGAAGCTGGGCAGTGCTGGTGCAGGGCTTTAATCCTAGCACTCAAGGGGCAGAGGCGGTGGATCTCTGTGAGTTTGAGGCCAGCCTGGTCTACAGAGTGAGTTCCAGGACAGCCAGAGTTACCACAGAGAAACCCTGTTTCAAAACAAAAAAAACAAAAGCAAAAAGCATGAACGTCCAGCTCACACCTTCTGAGGACTATGAGAAGCTGTATGTTTTAAGTGATTTTAAATCTTATAATATTGATAACACTTGTGACATTTAATGCCTGCCCTAAAGGGTGAAAGAAAACCAGTTGATTGCCAAACTGGTTAAGATTACGGAGATGTTGAAAATGGACTTTGTTTTGTTTTGAGTGTGGGGGAACGATATTATTTCTGGAGAGGGTAGCTGTTTTAAATGAGAATGGATACATAATTATATGTCTGGGGTCTTTTAGAGTCAATAGTGGTTTGGATTTCTACTGGCCAGAAGCATGTTGTGCACGTGGTGTCTGTGAGTGTACAAACACCTGCTTGCTCTTTCCTAGATGCTGGAGGAGGTCTTCCTCAGTCTCGATCCTGATGGAACAATGAGTGTGGAAGACTTTTTCTACGGTCTGTTTAAAACTGGAAAATCCCTCACACCGTCGGCATCCACTCCCTACAGACAGCTGAAGCGGCATCTCTCTATGCAGGTGAGAGATCGGCGCTCTCGCAGAGCCTGGTGTGTCGGGCGGCAGTGCAAACTGGAGGTTTGTAGTGTAGGCTATGTAGTGACGCCCTATCCTAGGAAAGAAGAGGCAACAGAATATTTTCCTTCTGAATAGGTTTTAAAACCCGTTAGTGATCCTGAATGAATGAATTTGTTGTCTAAGCAAAATACCAAGAAGAAAGAGTATTCTAGAGCATGAGAAAGACTGAGCCATTAGAAAGGAAAGGATGGTTTGAGAAATAGCCATAAATTACAGAGTGTGAATTACATAAATTACAGTGTGGGTTAGGAGAAACCTGGTGTCAAGTAGAGATGCATCTCATCTGTGTTGAAGAACTCCTCTAGACCAGTTGAAAGAACTGATAAACTTACTGGGAACCACAGATCAAAGGCACAGCATGCCCCCCACACCCACCCCAGCAGTTTAAATTAAATACTGCTCTCTGTGGCCAGGACTGGGCAGACCCAGTCTTGACCCAGTATCTAGCTGAACTTGTGGGGTCCAACTCAGGTTGCTTAAGACTGTCTTCTTCCAGTCTTTCGATGAGAGTGGACGGCGGACCACAACCTCATCAGCAATGACAAGCACCATTGGCTTCCGGGTCTTCTCCTGTTTGGATGATGGGATGGGCCAGGCATCTGTGGAGCGGATACTGGACACCTGGCAGGAAGAGGGCATTGAGAACAGCCAGGAGATCTTGAAGGTATTGCAGCTAACATGGCAGTCCCACGAAGGGGGTGTCGGTTTATCTTTTAAAACTGATTTGACTTGATTTATCCTTAATGACTTAATGTTCTTGAGATCTCAGCGATAAGAGGTAACTTCTCCTGCCTGCTTTAACCAGAAGCCTGTGTCTGAGTTATTTCCAGCTCTTTTAACCTCAAATCATTGACATCAGAAGGCTCAACTCGACAGGTGTACTCCTTTAATCCCAGCAGAAGTAGAGGCAGGTGGATCTCTAAGTTCAAGGCCAGCCTGGTCTACAGATCAAGTTGCACAACAGCAACAGCCAGGGCTACGCAGAGAAACACTGTCTCAAAAGAACAAACAAACAAAAACAAAACAAAAAAAGCTCAACTCGTCTTTGGTTGGCAGCGTTTAAAATTACACCGCCGTGTTTGTTTACAGTGTCGGGTGGGATTTCATAAGATACAAGCAGCTGTGCTTGATTGCCTTAAGAAAAACGTATCCTAGATGAAAGCTAAGAAAAACGTATCCTAGATGAAAGCTGTCCCTGACGAGAGGGAACGGCCTGGTCTCAGGCTGTCTTCCGTCTGCACTTACACAGCCTCCGCATCTTCTGTTCCTGGAGCCGGGGCTTGTCATTTGTTTTGACTGTATGTCGTGTTCTGATTCCCAGGCTTTGGATTTCAGCCTGGATGGAAATGTCAACCTGACAGAGCTGACGCTGGCTCTTGAAAATGAACTTCTGGTCACCAAGAACAGCATCCACCAGGCAGCTCTGGCCAGCTTCAAGGCTGAGATCCGGCATTTGCTGTAAGTTGCGCAGGTTTTCCTGGTTTATTCCCTTCACTGACTGTCTCCCACGACACCATCGCTTTTCCCCATCCACAGGCCGGGGTGGCTGTCCTTTGTATCTAACTGCTGAACTGTCAGCCTCTTTGGCTGCAGGGAAGAGCGCTGGAGCTCCCATTGGCTGGAGCTTCTGAAGGGGACTGTGGAAAGCCTTTTTGTTTGGGGAAAGCTTTCGTTGTCTTGGTTTTGTGTTGTACTGAACTAGCCAGATGAGAGCTCTTTTGGGTCTCCTGGTTGCTTAGAAACAGCTTCCTACTAAACTCACTTTATTTCTAATTCTAGGGAACGAGTCGACCAAGTGGTCAGAGAAAAAGAGAAGCTACGGTCGGACCTGGACAAGGCGGAAAAGCTCAAGTCTCTGATGGCTTCAGAGGTGGACGATCACCATGCGGCCATTGAGCGGAGGAATGAGCACAACCTCAGGTGTGGCCAGAAGGGCGAGGTTCAGGGTCCCTCTCCATCCCTCCCAACCCCTGCCATCTCCCCTCTATCCCCACTTCCCACACCCCACTCAGGGCAGGGTGGGAACAGAGGGCCACACCCTCCAGGAAGGCAGGACACTTTAGGTATTTTCTCCGTGTGCTTTCTGTCTCCGGTTTTGGAATCTCCACATACCGTCCGCCAGGGATCTAAAGTCCGCCTCTTGGTTTGTCCTTCCTCACAGGAAACTGGATGAAGAGTACAAGGAGCGCATAGCAGCCTTGAAGAGTGAGCTCCGCCAGGAGAGGGAACAGATCCTGCAGCAGGTGGGCAGACAGCGGGTGGAGCTGGAGCAGGAGATCGAAAAGGCCAAAACAGAGGAGAACTACATCCGGGACCGCCTCGCCCTCTCCCTGAAGGTAATCTTCCTGTCAGCTCTGTGTTTGGGGTCCATGCTGGGCATCTGCCCAGAACACCCCAGCTCTCTGAGAGCACAAGTGTGCACAGGGCTAAGTGCAAGGATGCTCACTGGGTTTTGGCCAGGACATGGTGGTGGCCTTGCTAGCTTTTGGACTTCAGGAGGTCAGCCAGCGTCTGGCGTGTGTGCGGTGTGGATGCCCACCGCTACCTTTGCTGTTGCTCCTCCGGCCTGGGTGGGACCTGTCTGACGTCCTCAATCCCATAGCTGCTTGCTACGCAGTCAAGCACCCTCATCCTCGGCTTCCCCTCCCTACCCGCCCCTAGTCTCATCATCTGGGCTTCTAAACACACCCTTCCTTTTGTACTCCTCCCTCCTCCCTCTGCCCCAGTGGAGGAAGCTGCCCTTCTCTTTTCTGGACTCTCATAACCAGACAGCGCAGTCCTGGGTCTCTGGGGCCCACCGCATACAGCAAAGCCGTTTCCTAACGTACAAGAAGAGCTCTGACTCTATACCTTGGTGTGGTTGCCATCTCAGATGGCACGAGTAAGGTGTCTGCTGAACCGCAGGTCCAGGGGAGATGTTTGCTGCTGTTGCTATGATGAGGTGCCCCTTAGGCCCCACAGAACCGTGGAGGAGAGGCAGAGGCCAGGACCATCTGCCATCTCCTGAGCCCTCCCTCTAACCAGCAGGATCAGCACTTGCTGTAAGTGCCAGAAGTTAGGATCCCCAGCCATCCTGCTCCTGTCGCTCTTACATTGGTGTTCTGAAACATCCCTGCCTCTGCATTTCCCCAGCCTCCGATTAGGTCCAGATGTACCACAGCCCCTCCGCTGATTAACGTGTGTCCTTAACAGTCCTTTCCTCCACGTGTCTACTGGAGTGAAGTTACTAAACACAGGTACAAACATGCTGGTACCTTTGGATTAAAAATAGAGTGCCAGCCGTCAGGGTGCTCATCCTCACCCCTCTAACCTCAGCTCTTCCCGGCGTCCGGTCCCTCCAGCGGCTCTACCCATGAGCTCTCTGTTCCTCTGTTCCTCTCTGTTCCTCTCTGTTCCTCTGTTCCTCTGTTCCTCTCTGTTCCTCTCTGTTCCTCCGCCCATGGGCCATGTTCCCAACTCCACAGGTCCCTTTACCTTTCCATTCCGGTTACACCTCCTTTCTTGTCCGGAGATTGTGCCTTTGCGAGCAGCTGTTTATACCTGCCGCCTCCCTCCTGCGGTCCACGCGGTTCCCTGTTCAGTCTGGTGTCAGATATGGTTTCCGGAGCAGCAGATGTCTGGAATGCAGGCCTTGCTCCTCATCATTCAGAGTCCGAATGTGGCTCTGAGAGACTAACGTAATACAGTTGGTGTTTTAGGAGAAGGTAGTATTTTTTTTTAACTTAAGTACATCTTTCTCTTCTTTAAAAAAGTCCATATTGCTATGTGAGAGTGTGAACCAGAAAACATTAAAAATATACTGGCTCTCTATTCTTTTGGCAAAATGTACTTTGAAATAACGTTCTTCCCAATCAGCCCTTAACACTGGCGAAGAGAGTATGTCAAATTGAAAGTCTGTGGTGGTTTTTTCTTTTTTAAACAAATGTGGGTGAAATCTTTCTAAAAATTACTGTGAAAGATCTTTTCTAACGGAAAAAAAAAATTTTGTGGATTTCAGTTGGTGTGTTATTTCATTTCAATTGCTTATACTCATAAATTATGAACCATTTATGTGTAAATTCTATATCCTTAAACCGAAATTATCTGTAAATTAGCTATAAATTGTAATGCCCATGAATTAAAATTGATTTTAGATTTATTCTTTGTATTGTTGTTCTGAGTTCTCTTGCTATAGCCAGACAAGGTCTGCTTCCCTCCCTCCTCCCTCCCTCCCTCCTCCCTCCCTCCCTCTCTCCCTCCTCCCTCCCTCCCTCCCTCCCTTCCTCCTCCTCCCTCCCTCCCTCTCTCCCTCCCTCCCTCCCTTCCTCCTCCCTCCCTCCCTCTCTTCCTCCTCCCTCCCTCCTCCTCCCTCCTCCTCCTCCCTTCCCTCCCTCCCTCTCTCCCTTCCTCCTCCCTCCCTCCCTCTCTCCCTTCCTCCTCCCTCCCTCCCTCTCTCCCTTCCTCCTCCCTCCCTCCCTCTCTCCCTTCCTCCTCCCTCCCTCCCTCTCTCCCTCCTCCTCCCTCCCTCCCTCTCTCCCTTCCTCCTCCCTCCCTCCCTCTCTCCCTTCCTCCTCCCTCCCTCCCTCTCTCCCTTCCTCCCTCCCTCCCTCCCTCTCTCCCTTCCTCCTCCCTCCCTCCCTCTCTCCCTTCCTCCTCCCTCCCTCCCTCTCTCCCTTCCTCCTCCCTCCCTCCCTCTCTCCCTTCCTCCTCCCTCCCTCCCTCTCTCCCTTCCTCCTCCCTCCCTCCCTCCCTCCCTCCTCCTCTCTCCCTCTCTCCCTTCCTCCTCCCTCCCTCTCTCCCTTCCTCCTCCCTCCCTCCCTCTCTCCTTCCTCCTCCCTCCCTCCCTCTCTCCCTTCCTCCTCCCTCCCTCCCTCTCTCCCTTCCTTTCCCTCTCCCTTCCTTCCTCCCTTCTCCCTCCCTTCCTTCCTTCTTTTCTACATTAGTTTGTTTGGTGGGGACACACTGATGTGAGCATACGCAGGTCAGAGGACAGCTTTCCTCCCCGTGGGTCCTGGGGATTCAACTCAGTTTGTCAGACTTGATGGCAAGTGCTTCTGCTGACTGCGCCAGCTCCTGCAGCTCTAGAAAAGGAACTTTATAACCAGATTTCTTACATTCAATAATACACTGAGAATGTCATTTAAAATATTCATTGTAATGCCTTATAGAAACAAAATACAGCCATATATGTACTTTCTTTTTTAAAATAAACATTTATTGCTGTCAGTAATTTTCATATTAAAAATAATATCCATACTAAAAGTTAAAATTGGTTCCAGGTCCTTTAATTCAGTATCTCCAAGGCATTATCATTTTGAGATGGAACTAGGGAGCACAAGTCACTCTATGTTGTCACTCACTCTGGGACCCAGTGTGTATTTCCCTCTGACAGGGTACATCTCAGTTGGTACTGGAGGTATTTCAAGTGCTCGATACCCACACGGGCCTGTTAGTAGCTAAGATGTGCAACAGCACTATTTTATAAGGTTCTTTTTAAGGGCTGAATTTTGGATCATGAGCTAGGCATCAACTTTTTAATAAGTTCTTTAACTTTTATGATGGATGGGTTTTCTTAACCCCTAAGCCTTGATGATAAGAATGAAAAAACAATTTTCTGATTTCTGACTTGCTCCATGTTTATTTTCCCCAAATTTCTCAAGGAAAACAATCGCCTGGAAAATGAGCTTCTGGAAAGCACAGAGAAGTTGGCAGAGTACGAGGACCTGACAAACAAGCTTCAGCGCAGCTTGGAGAATGTGTTGGCGGAGAAGGTAGATCTGTCTCCTTCCGGTGTCCTGAGGAGCTGCCCAAAATGTCACTCACCCAAAAAGGGCAGGAGCGATGCCAAGAACATTTTTATTAGGGAACTGTTTGGGTTCCTGCAGGAAGTTGTAACTCCTCGGGACATAGTTTAGGGTGGTGGCTCGGAGGGGTGGCATTGCTTGGCATGGAGCTAGGCTCCCTACCCAGGCTGAACACACCGTTCTTGGTGTTATCATCCTCTTCTGCTCAGCTCGGGTGTCTCTGCTTAAATGCCACATTCCTGTCATATTTGGAAGCTTGGGTGACATCAGAAACTGGGATCTTTGGAATGTGATAGGTCAAAGAAGGGCCCTTGGGAAAAATGACAGCTTTTTTTTTTCCCCCTTTCTAGTTTGGTGACCTAGATCCCAGCAGTGCTGAATTCTTTCTTCAGGAAGAGAGGCTGACGCAGATGAGAAATGAATATGAGCAGCAGTGCAGGGTGAGTGGCTGGAGAATTAAGCAACACAAGAGGGCCTGGGTTTGACTCTCAGCCTCAGCACCTACGGCCATGTCAAGTCACTGCAATCTGTGGGTGCCTCCTCTTCCTTTATGCACAGTAGCAAAATGAGGGCACCATTTTGCTAACCCAAAGGACAGCTGTGAAGGATCAGGGAGAATCTGTGTACCACTTAGAACAGAGCCAAAGGCATACTGAGCACATAGGTGAATGCTATTAACATTCTTCGCTCCCCTAGACTGTGAGCAGTCAAGCCAGCTGTACTCAGGTCTGCCCTGTCTTGCTGCTGCATAGAGGAATATCCAGTTTTAGCTGCGTGAAGAAAGCTTTCCCTAGCTGATCGTTGAAGACTTAGTATGACCTGGTTTAGTTCTATGCTATTTCCCTACCCCTTTTCCTGGATACATTCCTTCATTTGAAAAATACAAAAGAAATCACTCAAGCTTTTAGTTGTAAGCCGTTCCCAGTGCCTACCAGATATGGTTGTTCTTCTGAATAACGGGGGTCTCAGTTTCTTAAATTAACTCCCCTAAGATTAAGAATTTGATTTTTTTTTTCTTAAGCCAAAAAAGTACTTATTTAACAAGATAAGTAGAAGAGAGCTCTAGTTGTTTTAGATACAGTTTGTGTTTGTGCAGAGAAGACGAAAACCATCACCTCAAGAGATTGCCTGTAGCCTGCCTTCGCAGGGGCTGTGTGTGCACATCTAAGAGGTGACACTCCTCTGCTGCCTTCATGACCAGGTTTTAGCTCTTAGGTCTAATCATGTAGTTTTGTTTTAATTGTCTCTAAATTGAATGAACTCATCAGTAAAATCTGTCACCGATACTTTCAGGATTCCCCCAATTCATCTTTTTATATCCGCTTTGTATGACATACATTTCGTGCATTCAAGGTATTCAGTTCTGTGTCTTTAATTACATTCAAAGGGCTGTGCAACCCTGACCACACTCAATGTGAGAATATTGTCGTCATCCCAAGAAACCCTGCTCCACTTTAGCCAGCTTCTCCTATTGTTTCCTTCCCGCCCCCACCATCCCCACCACCTCCACGTTCCCCCACCACCACCACAGGCAACTACTGGTCTGTCATCTGTACAGATCTCATCTTCACCTTTCATAGAAATGGAATGCTGTAACATATGGCCCTTTGTAAATGGCTTCCTGCATTTAGTGATGTTGTCGGGTTCGTCATGTTGCTGCATGTATCTGTTGTTCGGTTCCTTCCAGTGGCTGGATAAAATCCCATTGTGTAGATGGGTTACATTTTGTTACTCTGTTAACAGACATTTGGGCTTTTAGGGGCTATCTCGAATAATGCGTCTATGCAGATTCTCGCGTGGGGATAGACTTTGTCTCCCTTGGGGTCTGTACCTGAGTGTGCTGCTGGGCCACGAGATAAATCAGTATATAACTTTTAGGAACTGGCCAAGGTGGCCACACCGTGTTCTATCCCCACCGTATGAGATTCCCGATTCTCCCCGTCCCTGTTTACAATTGCTGCCAATCACCATCATGGATTTTAGCATTCCCTAATAGCTAACAGTCCTGCAGGTCTTTTAATATACCTATTGATTGTTTGTATACTTTTTTGTGAGATATCTGTTATAGCTTTGCCCATTTTTAAGTTGAATTCTTTGTGAGTTTTAATAGTCCTTATAAATTCTAGTTACAAGTCCCTTATCTGAGAGTTAACAAAACTTTCTTCCAATTACATACATTGTCTTTTAACTTTCTTTTAATGATAAGGCCAGCTTACCAATTCAGACGGTGCTAGTTCAAGGGTAGCCTGAATAAACCGGAACACGCACGCACTGCGTCTTGAGTTCACAGGGGCCGAACTGGCCAAGTAGTTTGTTGTCCATTTCTTATACCCTTTCCCACCAGAGACATACGTGAGGTTGCCAGGGCAACGATCACAAGGGGCAAAACCAGGTGCTTGCAAGCATGAGGTTCGTGATCACAAGGTAGAAGGCACAGGTACAGTCACATGGTTAAGCGCTAAGTTACAATCAGCAAGGTAAATCCAAACATATACAAAACATTATTGTTCTTTAGCTAGCCATACAGCCAACCTCCTATTTTGTGAGATTAAGAGGAAGGTCTCTTTAAGTAATCTTTGACTTCCCTGAAATGAACTGCCTCTGGGTTTGTCTTTTTTTTACAACTTAGCCTTGCTAAGCAGCTGTCCCAAATGAGAATTAGCTAAAGACACACAGCAGAACTTAAGCTCAAGATCAGGGGGCTCTCCACATTTTAAAAATATATTTTTTAAGATTTATTTATTTATGTATATGAGTACTCTACCTGCATGCCGGAAGAGAGCATCTGACCCCATTGTAGATGGTTGTGAGTCACCATGTGGTTGCTGGGAATTGAACTCAGGACCTCTGGAAGAGCAACCAGAGCTCTTAACCGCTGAGCCATCTCTCCAGCCCTTAAAAGTATTTTTATTTTTTCATTGTGTGTATATGTGTTCGTCTGTGTTTATGCATGAGTACAATACCCACAAAGGCCGGAAGAGGGGATCAGACCCCCCTCCCCCGCCCCAGAGTGGGAAGGTGATGGTAGCCGTCTGACACAGGTGCTGGGAACCAAACTCAGGTCCTATGCATGATCAAGACAGGCTCTTAACCTCCACGGTCTCTCTTCAGCCCCATTGTTTTATTCACGGTATCTCTCGAAGCACAAAAGTTTGTATTAAGCTATTACCCAGCTTAATTACCCAGTTTTCCTTGTTGCTTGTGTCACATGTAAGACT
Organism: Cricetomys ansorgei; assembly: GCA_026225945.1. Lineage (NCBI taxonomy): Eukaryota > Metazoa > Chordata > Mammalia > Rodentia > Nesomyidae > Cricetomys > Cricetomys ansorgei. The sequence goes on along the minus strand of JAMJFZ010001131.1, from coordinate 25,317,745 downwards.
GGTGTTGGTTTTTAAACTCCAGCTATTACAAGACCAAGTGGATGAACTGCAGTCCGAGCTGGAAGAATATCGTGCACAAGGCAGAGTATTCAGGCTCCCCTTGAAGAACTCGCTGTCAGAAGAACTTGATGTTAACAGTGGTGGCATTGAGCCCAACCAAGGTAAACATGCTTGCACACAATCTTTTTTGGTATCTACATTTGACCTAGTTTTTAGAACCATGGCAGAAGCAGCATTGTGGAACTCTGGCATCCTGGAGTGTGGGGAGGGAGAGACTTTGGCAGTCTCATGTCTCGAGTTGTTTCACTTGTGGCTGGGTTTTTCATTTGTCCTTGTTCATATTTCTGATGTTGATGTTGCTGACTCTTCCCTCCCCACCAGTGTCTGCCTGGTATGAGGATGGTTTGGAAGAGGGAGCCAGGCACAGACCACAGAACTCATAACTGGTTTTCATAGGCTGGCTAGGCTAAATGCCTTATGCCTAAATGCCTCTGCAGATCAGCAAATAAGTTAAGAGCTGGTGCCTGGGGCTTCGAGGGAGACCGTGAGGCGGGCCTGCTTGAGAACCGCCATCCAGTCACTCTCTGCTCTTTGCCCGAGTCCTGCCTCTCTCTTCAGTACATTGGGTTTTCATTTGAGCAAGGCTCCTGTCCGTTCTGTTCTTCGTAGCCTCCCTTCCCTTTGGTTCCTAGGAAGGCGGTTGATCCCTTCCCCCACCTCTCTCCTGCAGGATGAGGTGGCTGGGGAGGAGGTGTACGCGGGCGTGAGTCCTTTTCTCACTCTCTGTAGCTTTATCCACCTGAATGTTGAGCGCGAGTTCCAAGCAACTCTGCCATCTTGGAGCCGGGATGCTCCAGAATACACGGAGAGAAAGCCCAGGGCACAGCTGATAATCCCAGCTGCTAGAACTCTGCCCAAGAACAGCTCTCCATCGGTGTATCTCCAGATGAGGACACTATTTGAGTCTCGCTGCCTTCAGGTCTTTACCCAGTGTAGATATATTTGACCTCACGCTTGCTTAACCCTCTACTTCCGTTCATATTTTCAGTTTTTCCTTGTTCTTTATTGCGGGCAATTGGAGAAGTAGACTCTTATGAAGGGCTTGAGAACTTCTTCCCCAATAGCCTGTACCGCACCCCTGACCCACGGCCTGTTTGTAGCTGAAAGGTGAAAATAATCTAGACACCAGGAGGTTCACAACAGTAAAACAATCTTGTGCGGTGCTGAGTGATGGATTAGACATCTTAGCTTATGAAGTTAGCCCCATGAGACCTAGCGGCAAGGGTGCTAGCCATTGGTTTGTCCCCGTCACATCCTCCTCCTGCATTTGTCACTGGCTAGGTTCTGGATAGCTGGAAGGCTGGTGAGTTCTGGATAGCTGGAAGGCTGGGCAGTTCTGGATAGCTGGAAGGCTGGGCAGTTCAACCAAGCTCTGCCTCTTGCCATCTCCTCACTACATAGCCTTATTACTGAGAGCTCACATTTAACCGATGTATTCCACACACCCGTTTATCTTCAGAAACACGGATTCTACTAAGGTTTGGCACACCGTCTGTATTTTTTGGAGAATCTATTCACCTTCTTCCTCTCGTGCTAATGCTTGAAGAGCAGAGAGTCTCCTTGTGGCTTCTGTTGTTTCTGAGCGGTTCACACGTGGGCAGTTCAGGCTGAGAAGAATTCCTTAGCCAAGCCACGCCGCCCCTTACCAGATGCCCGGATGTGCCAATGACAGAACCTGAGGCAGGGTCAGTGGGTTCCGTGTGTTTTCAGGGCTTGGGTCTGAGGAATGCAACCCACTGAATATGAGCATCGAGGCAGAGCTGGTCATCGAACAGATGAAAGAGCAGCATCACAGGGACCTGTGTCACCTGAGACTGGAGCTGGAAGAGAAAGTAAGTCCCGCCTCCCAGTCCTGTTCTCTGATGGGAGTCCCATCCCATAATGGTCAGCACGTGGGTGCTCCTGCAGCCTTTCCCTCACAGACCCACACTTCCTGTGCCTTTCTTCTGGAGTTCAGTGGCTGCCAGGAACCACTTCCTCAGGCAAAGGTCAAAATCTCCAGCCTCTCAAGAGTGTGATGTGTTCAGCCCCTCACCCTGTGATAATTATCGTGTTATTAACTTGTTTTAAAATAGCCCATCTAAAAAGCAAAAACAAACAAAAAGCCCTTTCTCTGATGCAGCATCAGTCGTGAGATCCGACACAAGTCCTAGTCCTTGGCCTCCCTGTCCTTTAACCATGTGGGTTCCACTCTCCTCCAAGATGATTTTGTATTTTTTTTCCTTGAATGTGTATTTGTGGTATGCGTGTCTGCACGTTTGAAGCGTATGGGTGTGTCGAGGCTAGAGTTCCCACGGCCCGTGTCTTCGAGCTCCCTGCTCGCCTGGTCTAGCTAGCCAGCGTGCCCAGGGGTCCTCCGTGTCTGCCTCTCTAGCGCTGGCATCATGAGCGAGTGCCGCCAAGACCGGCTGCTTCTGTGTGGGTTTCCAGGAGCAAACTGAGGTCCACCTTGCCAAGTGCCATCCCCCAGCCTCTGTGGATCCGCTCACATAAAAGCCAAGTGAACACTTGCATTTGTACATATGCGAACATACACATGCACATACGTACACATACCTACATATATAAGCAAAAGCAGACCTTGCTTGACTTAGTATTTCACTTCAGGTGATGTTGAACTAAGTCACTTTCGATCAGAACGAGAAAACAGGAGTGCCCTTCGGGACAGATGCTCCTGTTGCCCCCAACCCCCTTTCCGTAGCCCAGGAACCAGATATCCTGAGGTTTCACCGTTTGCTTCTAGGAGCAGCGTTATGAAGAGCAGCTGGATAAAACCAAGGTTGCCTGTGAAAGGGAGCAGGCGGCCATGAAGGAAAAGCATGAGCACGAAGTGCAGGCCTTGGAGAAACAGATAAGTGACCTTCTGCGTGAGACCGCAGACCTTCGCGGGCAGGCGGCTGTGCTGAAGGAGGCCCACCGCAAGGCCGCCTGCCGGCACGAGGAGGAGAAGCAACAACTGCAAGTGGCCTTCGAGGAGGAGAAGACCCGGCTGCAGGAGCGGCTGCGGCTGGAGCAGGAGCAGGAGCTCAAGGCTCGGCTGCAGCAGGTGGAGGAACACTTCCGCCAGGACAGAGAGGGACTCGCTCTGGACGGTGCCTGGACCGAAGAGAAGGTGAGAGGCCTGACTCGGGACCTGGAGCAGTCTCACCAGGAGCAGCTGCTCAGCCTGGTGGAGAAGCATGCTCTTGAGAAGGAGGAGCTGAGCAAAGAGCTCTTGGAACACCATCAAAGGGAACTTCAAGAGGAAAGGTAAGAAAGTGAGGGGAACTGGGAAATGGCGCTGGAGCCCCACTGGCTCCTTCTCAGGAGTCAGAGAGGCCTGGAAGGCTGGGTAGGGGGTGGGGTTGGGGGTGGGGAATGACCCAGTGGCAGAGCAGCCCATTGAGTAGGTTCCTTAAACACTGACCACTTTTGCCCTGTTTACATGGGAGCCTCCCTTGGGGTTGCAGGAACTGTACGGATATGCATACATGCGGGGGGTGGGGGCAGTCGGTGGAGGGACTGTCCTGAGACTTACCGTGCTCCAAATGAAGATAAGATCCGTCCTACTTCGGTCCTGTTGCTTTCTGAGAAAAGCTACTTATAAACTGGATTCTGGACATACTTATATTTCTTCCCTGTTGTGAAGTGGCATTTTTGTGTGAAGTCCTAGGTATAGCAGAGATTTCGAGCATGCCACTCTGTTTAATGCAGTGCTGTTTTATTACGTAAGAAGCAAAAGCCGAAGACAGTTATTAATATGCCTGATTTATGCAACTGACATCCTGCAGTGCCTGCTTCATTCAAACGAGATATTTCCCAGACCGGCAGTGAGGTTGCTGTGTCTTTGGTCATTTAATGGGAAATGCCAGTTTAAGGCATCTGTTTAAAGCACATAAGTACATTCAGGAGTATATCAAAGGATTTGGTTTTGTAAGAGTCCCCGTGCTTCAGAGAAAGGTAAGTTTTTCCAGATTTCTGGCCGCCAGCATTAGCTCCCAGAAGAGAGATCCCTTCCCGGTACGCAGGCATCGCATAGGAATCAGATCGTTGTAGAAAGCGGCCCCGTTGTCTGCCAGGCAGCCTCCTTTGTGCGTGGGAGAATGTTGGGTTTGCTTCCGGAGTTGGCAGCAGTTTCAGTAATGCTGTCTGTTGACCACATTTAGGGAAAAAATGGAAACAGAGTATGAGAGAAGAACCTCTCAGATAGAAGCCAAGTGTCAGGCTGACTGTGAGAAAGTCACTGGGAGTTGTGAACGGACTCTACAAAGCCTGGAGGGGCGGTACCGCCAAGAGCTAAAGGACCTCCAGGACCAGCACCTGGAGGAGAGATCCCAGTGGGAGTTTGAGAAGGATGAGCTCACTCAGGAGTGCACGGAAGCCCAGGAGCAGTTGAAGGAGGCTCTTCAGAGGGAGAAGGCAACTGCCCTGGTCCTGAACCAGGAGCGGGAGATGCTGGAGAAGACATACAAGGGACATCTGAGCAGCCTGAGCATGGAAAGAGAACAGCTGCTACAGGACCTAGAAGACCTACGGAACACCTCTGAGAGCCAGCGCAGCCTCCTGTCTGACCAGATACTTGAGTTAAAGAGAAGTCAGGAGAGAGAGCTGAGGGAACGAGAGCAGACGCCGTGTCAGACGGGGGCCTCCGAGCAACTGGCCAGCCAGCAGCTTGAAAGGCTACAGGTAGAGCGTGAGCAGGAGAGGCAAGAAATGATGGGCCAGCTTGTGGCCCTGGAGAGCGCCCACAGAGTGAGATTCGAGAAGGCGGACCGAGAGAAGGCAGAGATGACGGCAGAAATCTGCAGGCTGCAGAACGTAGTCAAGGACATGCAGCAGGCAGCCTCTCTCTCAGCGCTGCAGGGTGGCTGCCAGGTAACAGCGGAGGAGGAGGCAGAAGGGAATGGAGCCATGTCCCTGCTTCAGCAAGGGGAGCAGCTTTTGGAAGAAAATGGAGATGTCCTCTTCAGCCTGCAGAGAGCTCATGAGCGTGCAGTGAAGGAAAATGCAAAGATGGCCACTGAGATCTCTAGATTGCAGCAGAGGCTGAGAAAGTTAGAGCCTGAGTCAGTGATGTCATCTCGTTTGGAGGAGCGAATGACTGAGAGTTCCGGAAGTCCCAGGGAGCGGGCAGAGATGTTCCTATCACAAATGAAGCAAGAAGAAAGTACAGCCACCAGGCGCATCCTGAGTGACCTAGAAGACCAAGAGGCCCACGGCCTGGGAAGTACAGGGACGAGCTCTGTTCAGAGGCAGCAGGGCAGACCTGAGGAGTCGGACACTTCCCTAGAGTGCTTTTCCGAGCTTGAAGACAGCGAAGACACCAAGACGGAATCCTGGGACCTGAAGAGTCAGGTCGTTCGGCTTCAGGAGCAGCTAACCGTCTTGCGTGCAGACTGCGATCGAGCTTCTGAAAGGAAACAGGACCTGCTTTTTGATATTTCTGTGCTGAAAAAGAAACTAAAGATGCTGGAGAGAACCCCTGAGACTCCTTCCAGGTATAAGTTACTGTATGAAGACGCCACCAGAGAAAACGCCTGCCTCCGGGAGGAGCTGAGGCTCCTGGAGACACGCCACGAGGAGTCGCTGGACAGCAACAAGGAACTCAGCACCGAAGTCTTCAGGTTGCAGGAGGAGATGAGGAAAATGGAGGAGGTGATGGAGACATTCCTTAGCCTAGAGAAGAGTTACGATGAGGTCAAAATGGAAAATGAAGAGCTCAGTGCTCTGGTGCTAAGACTTCAAGGGAAGATGGAGAAGGTGGTGGGAAGGACTGCCCTGCCCTGTGACAGCTGCTCCTTGTGGGAAGCCCCTCCAGGAAACCCGGAGGTCGTGTCTGATGAAAAAGTGCATGAGCTCCGTCAGACTCCAGAAGAGCGTACACCCGAGATCATGAGCACGCCCCGTGTGGTAGAAGAACGCAGGCAGGAAGCCCGATGCCTCGAACAGGGAGGCACACAGCTCCTAGCTAGAATAAAAGCACATGAAATTGCCTGGGTCCACGGAACGGTGCAGACACGCCCAGCAGTGCCTAGCATGCAGAGTCAAGCTATCCTGGAGGAAAGTGCCGCCGTCCTAGGCCTTCAAGGCGCACGTCTTCAACATCAGGCCACAATTGCAGAGTTAGAACTGGAGAAACGAAAGCTCCAGGAGCTGACTAGAACGCTGAGGGAGCGAGTCACTGCCTTAGTTAAGCAGAAAGATGCACCTTCTGCGGGAGAGAAGGAGGAAGAGCTGAAGGCAATGATGCATGACTTGCAAATGACGTGCAGCGAGATGCAGCGGAAAGTTGAGCTTCTGAGGTAACGTATGTGCCCTCTAGAGCTCACGGAAGCCCGCAGAGCACCCGGCCGCTCTAACTTCTGCCGCTTGCTGTACCTAGAGACACTAACCCGTTAGTCTCGGGAAGAGCGGCTCTCGCCTTCTTCTGCTTCTGTGTGTATTAACAACTAGAGCACCCTTGCCCGGGAGCATCCCCTTCCTCAGCAAGTCCGCGCTGTGCGTGTGGGGCGTGGAGGCTCCGCGTGGCGCGTGCGTGCTGTCTAACCGCATGGTCACTGGTGGTCTCTAGCGCTCACGCCCCTTTCGGGTGGGTAGATAGCATTTTGCGCAGTGTTAGCTGCCGCCCTTGTTTTGTCGAAACACGTTACACGGGATGAATGCCTTTTGTGTGGTATTAACTCGGTGGGAGGTAACAACGCTCTTCTTACGCTAATGTAGGAAACACACGTAACGGACTGCTCTTCTTCCCTCTGTACTCGAAGTGTGTGCCAGTGTCCTAAAAACAGTAAATCTTATCTTAGAACATACGATTTTACCAAGAAGTCCAGATTCTAGTACACACACACATATATGTTTATGCATATGTGTGTATGTATATATATGTATATGCACATATATACATACAGATATACACATATATATATACACACACGTATATATACGTATATATATATAGTAATATTTAGAATGCTTGAGGGATAAAGGTAAGGTAAACTACTTTGAACAACTACCAACCTGACTTTGTGAAATACGATTGCATTTTAGTATTCTTGCAAAGTTGGGTTTTTCTTTAATTTGTAAAATACTACATTGTGTCCGAAGTATCTTAATGGTACAACACAAAGCAACTCCGCTGTGACTGTGGTGTTTCCCCTTCCTCAGGCGGCTTTTTACCTCAGAACCTCAGAATACAGTGAGAAGAATAAACTGCATATTTTGGTGTGCCCCTCGGTTTATGCGGTAGGTTTTCTTTCTTGAGGTCCCTCGAGGCCCAAACGGAAGCTCGCGACACAGCTTCGTCACGTGACTTTCATCTGTTCAGAGCAGCAGTCTGTCTGCCGTTGAGACACCAACACCAGCGTTGGCTTGGAGTCTGGGTCCCTGTCTCCGCTCAAGCCTTTCTAGCCACACTTCCCCCAGTGTCTTTTAGTGAGATTCTTACTTCCCAAAAGTAGTGACTCAATATGTTACAGCTTGATTTCCAAGTACCACGAGACTACTAATTTAGACTTCTACTTAAACCGGCACGAAATCCTTTCTTTATTGGAAGTCACTAGAAAATATTTTCCAGAGATGCCAGGTTGTAACTTTGTTTTTTTAATCTCTACACTTCAGATACGAATCTGAAAAGCTTCAAGAAGAAAATTCTATTTTGAGAAATGAAATTACTACTTTAAATGAAGAAGATACCGTCTCTAACCTGAAATTAGGGGAATTAAATGGATCTCAGGAAGAATTGTGGTAAGACACAGTATATTTAAATTTTACAAGCACTCAGAACTATTTTACTTCAATTTTAAAAGCTTCACTTCTGAATTACGTCTTCATTCCTCCTTTAGGCAGAAAATAGAAACTGTGGAACAGGAAAAAGCTTCAATTCAGAAGATGGTTGAAAAGTTAAAGAAACAGGTAAGGAAACACCTAAGATTTCCCAGTGTTTCCTGACTCTGAAATTTTCTTTGTTTAATTTGAAATTTACAACTAGTACTAGCTACTAGAATAATATATTGTGCGTGACGGAAAGGCTGTAAATTCTGAGGTTGTTTATGGAAACTTAACCTCGCAGTGGCTCTAAACTACGCTCCTGCTTTTGGAAAGTAATGTATAGTCTATTTATAGCCCCAAGTGCTTGATGCAAGCTTTATATCAAGTACAAGCGGGAAGGTAATACCTTTGAGACTTACCTGTCAATAATAGTTCTAGCCATTATTAATTTTTATTAATGTCAGCTCCTTCATTTTTCTGGTTAAAAGAAAAAAAGCAGAACGTTTCAGACAGGATTTCAGAGATACAGAATGCCAGCAAATCTGCGTATCATTTCACAGGCTTGTAGCTTGCTCAGATGGTGTGTTGCCATTCGGTGCTCATTTTGTATAATCTTACAACATGTACTCAAGTATGGGAAGCCTATTTAAGAACAGATCTGAAATAGTAACAAGACAAGGACAGACTGGAGAAAGGAATATTTTTAGTGTCTGAAGTAGCCAAGGTAACATCCCCAGTACATCTTGTGCTATGTCAAATACGTGGCAGAACTCAGCTGAAAAATAGGCAGTTGATACAAAGGACCAAATCATAGAAAAACGTAACGGAGCATGTAAGACGGCTAGCTTCAGAGTGTTAGGGAAGTTTAAATAGTTTTGTTCTTTTCACCCGCTAAACTCACAAAAGTTAATTATTGATGCCGTCCCAGAGTATGAGGAGATAGAAAGCACATTGTCACGGGTAAGCCGATGACACCTGTACGAAGACTTTTGGGGTTGATGTATATGCGTCCTTTCTACCTTAGCAAGACCATTTCTAAACAAACAAAAAGAAACAAATGAACCCAGAAATGCTACCATTTTGTCGCTTAATAATGAAAACATAATGACAAATGTATATCTGTCTATCTATGAAGGATTGGAAAACAGCATGGGAAACTTTTTTGCATTGAAAATGACCTGCATTCATTAAAATATGTAACATATGGCGGTTTCTAGACACACTAAGTTGGAAAGATAACATCTATACGATATCATAAGTGGAAAAAGCAGGCTGTTCAAACATGCAGTGATCCTTTTTATCTTTATTTTTTTGGCTCAAGAAAAGGTGGTATTGTATATGCATAGAAAATGACCCAGTTGTATGTGTATTCAACCTGAGATTAACCCATATCTCACTTTTTCATATGCTTCTGAATTGGTCGAATTTGTAATAATGAGCATGTATTGTCTCCGTTATTATGTGTGGCTAAGAGAGAGAGCATAAAGAAAAATTAAGTTTATCACAAAAGAGACCTAGAGTAGGTCTTCCTCCAGGCAGAGCAGCCAGGGCTGGAAGCAGGCTGCCCTGTGGCAGAGTAGCCTCTCTCAGAGAGGAGAAAAGTCTCAAATCCTGATTTTTTTTTTTTTCCGAAGCAAAAATGGGGCATCCATTTTTTTTTAAATGCATTTCAATTTTAATTAGGTTTCAGATTTAAAAATCAAAAACCAACAGTTGGATTCAGAAAATGCAGAACTCAGCCAAAAGAACTCCCAAAACAAGGAGGAATTACAAAAACTCAATCAACACCTGGCAGAAGTGCTATGGCAGGAGGAGGAGCCAGGACCGTGCGCCTCTGAGAAATGGGAACGAGAAAACTCAAGTCTGAAAGAAGAGCTGGGTCGATGCAGAGCACAGGTAGAGTCTCCAGCCACACGTGGCTTCCAAGGAAAGAAACCTTATACCTTAATGAGGAAATCGATATGGTACTAGCGCGTTGATATATGCTCCAGATACATCTAATATATGAGGGAGGGTAGGACACCGTCCCCCCAACAGGTGGAAAGTGAGCTCAGGGAAGCTTCTGGAGAGTCAGTAACACATCTGTGAATTCATCGCAGCTGTGATCAAAAATATCTTTTTAAGAGAACCTAAAACACCTACCACTACGAGTACATGCGATCTCACCTTTTGCCCAGAAGTCTCGCTTCTAGGAATTTACCCGCAAAATGTCCCTGCGACAATACCAGAAGTCATGCGCATGAGGTTTTCGTTCTAGCTCTGTCCGTATTTGCAGAGCTGTAGGAACGCACAAGGCGTGGTTGACTTAAGTGCTGAGGCTACTTCCATGTACGGGTAGTCTTCTACAACTGTTAAAAGGGAGAGGAGAACACCAAGGATGGGAAGAATCGATAGGAAATGATTTCCAGGACATGACGTTAATTGGGCGGTGGGGCCACAGAGGGTACGCCTACAGTGTGCTTCCGTGAACGTAAGGACGGCAAAGGGAGACCGTAGGAAAGAAACACGGGTGTCTGCCCATCTGTGCAAAGGAGATACGAGAACGCTAAGCCAGACACTGAAGAGATGGTCACCGAGGAGCTAGGTGGGAAGGGCAAGGGCAGTGTGGGAGTGCGGTAGGGCTGAGGGAGAGTGGGGCTTGGTTGGATTTATCCGTACATGAACCCCGACTCTTACCTGTTTCACATGGTGTGTGTGTGTGTGTGTGTGTGTGTGTGTGTGTGTGTGTACACACATAGTATATAACCACAGCTGGGGGGAAAGAAGAATTAACGGTCCAGAAATGCTTTAATAATCCAGTCAGAAACTGTGATTCTGTGAACGTACAAGGTTATTTTGTGCATGCTAGAAGTGACTGCAACATAGACCACGGTTGATAACTATGTTTCTCACTGTTGGACTATGTCAAAAGTCGCAGAGGGCCAGATGTCAAAATGCAGTATCAAAATGAAGAGGGTTAAAGTTCACCCTCTGATGCTGGTTCAGGTTCTGAGACATTAATATATATACACAGAGCTAGAGAAAGAAACGTAGATGTCGGATAACTAGGTCTTGGTTTCTAAATATCATTCTCCCATGAAAGCATCTAGGGTTTTTGGGAAATTACTCATTCCAAGATTATTAGAGCAGAAAAGAGTTTAAGCCTAACCTCAAATGTCCCATGGTGCCAGACAGAAAAAGATGCTAAGAAGTAAAATCATCCTTAGGAAAAACCCAAGTAATAATTACTGCATCCAGAATGCACAGCACGAATAAGCAGAACTTCGGGGGAAGGATTTGCACAGTCCCAACCTCTCCCACGAGAAGGTACTTTTACAGTAGAGAAACACCCAAAGATGTGGATCAGTCATCAGGCTGATTCGTGGAAAGTCTTTGAAGATAATGTGGTAATTTTGTTGAATATAAGGATAAATGGTCTCAAAGCGATGCCCTTGGGCTGGTATTATGGTTTCCTTGAGACTGCCTTCCGTGGGCATGGGCCAATAAATATGTCTGTTATGTGCTTGATATCTTTTTTAGACCTCCACTTTGGTGTCTTCTCTGGAGGCAGAACTTTCTGAAGTTAAACTCCAGACTCACATTGTGGAACAGGAAAACCTCCTTCTCAAAGACGAACTGGGGAGATTGAAACAAGTGAGTCTTGGCTGCCAGAGCGGAGAGAGGAGGGACTTTGCTGCAGCGTCTCCAGCCGCTGAATGCCCTTGCACTGTGCTCGCTCAGTCAGCTTCTTACCTCAAGTTGAGGACTTGGAGCACAAGTGTGTGGACAAGGGCTCCGTTGCTGATTCGCTAACGATGGTTTATCTATGTGGTAGACTCTAAAGTTCTGTCACTGTAAATGAATCCCAACTATTTCAGTTCCAAAATTTTGTTGTTCTACTTTCTCCCCGCCAGAGGAAAAAGTAACATTAGTTTGTCTGATAAGAGATGACTTTCTGGCTCGTAGCTTCTGAGACTCTGTTCTCGGATTTCTGAGGACCAAATGAAGTTCCACTCATGTCCTTTCCTGGCGGCAGGTCCGGGACACCGGGCTTAGCAGAAGAAGCTCTCCAGCGTCCTGAGATTACACTCTCCCTCATGCAAGTCTGACTCCTAGAGCTCGGTTTAATTTGGCCTGCTTGTAATCCCAACACTCAGGAAACTGAGGCAGGAGGATTGTGTGTCCATGATCAGTATGGGCTACAAAGTGAAGCCCTATCTCAAGAAAAATAAATTCGTTTTGTTTTTAGACAGCTATTTCAGAGTTTCAAACAAAAACTTAATTTTAAATATAAAAGAGGGCATAGCTCAAATGGATGTGGATGAAATTTCATCCAATCTTCTTTATTTTCATTATGTGTAAGAATGTTTCCATTGCACAATCTCATTTTATAATAGAATTTTAGCTGTTCTGTTCATTTGCCCCATCCTAAGATTACTTTAATGTTTGTGCCATCAGATTATAAAATGTTCTTCTTGCATTTGTTCAGCCTGTAAGCATAAAGTGTCCTTCCCTAAAATGCTCTGCCTTTTTTAAACATTATTTTTGTATTTTTAAATGTAGGAGTGCCCTGTCCGCATGTACGCTTGCATGCCAGAAAAGGACATCAGGCGCCATTATAGATGGCTGTGAGCCACAATGTGGGTGCTGGGAATTGAACTCAGGACCTCTGGAAGCACAGCCAGAGCTCTTAACTGCTGAGCCATCTCTCAAGCTCTGTTAACGGTCTCGTCTTAACTAGGCTCACACTACACCTGAACCATCTGTGCTGTTAGAGGTGTTCTCAAATTGGCTCACTTACCTAGTAACAATATAAGCCCCTCAGCATCTGTGTCTTTGATAACACTCACAGGACGGGTACCGAACAAGTGTCTTGAGAATCTTTGCAGGCCAGGTACGGTGTAGTGCAGAGTGTATCTTTTCTGCCACAAGTAGAAACTCCATTTGTTCCGTATAAACATGCCCGAAGCGAATAGTCACAGTCTTTCTGTGAGGTGAGAGTATCCCACAGCCATTACTGCCAAGTTTGTTGTAATTAACTCCAGTACCCCTTTCCCCTTTGAAAGCATCGCCTGCTCACCCTTTCAGTGATAATGACCATGGGCATATTGTGTGGGGTGTATGCCAACCATTTCTGTGCATACTGTGTGTGGGGTGTGCCGTGTGGCCTTTCTAAGCTGCAGAGCACGAGCAAAGGATCAGAGTTAGGAACAAAACATGAGGAGGCCAGCACTTGACACATTTTATTACACATGTTTTTCCCAGGGTGTTAATATAAATATGAAAAACAATGGGAAAACACGAGAGCTATGTCCACACAATAGGAATTCATTTTGTCATGAGGACTCTTGAGTAAGGTGCTGTCAGCTGCCGGCCCACCTTGCCGCCCTGCAGCTTGGACCCAGAAAACATGTGCCACTCTGTATGGCGTCATGATTTAGAGCTCTGGAGCACTTTCATTACTTACCACACCATAAAGAAGCACAGATGGCATCCGTGGAAGTCCCCTGCTGGTCTGCAGACACCCAGAGTGGCGTCAGGCATGGCAGGTGTCTGGGCAGTAAGGGGTCAGGTACTGGGAAAGGAGATGACTCCATATTAAATCAATACACGGATACCTTAAAGGGCATTCCGTCGTCCTTCTAGCTTGTTCAGGCTTATGAGGTATGTTGGATTTGCTATCGATAGAAAACAAGCTTCAACCGGTAAAATCTACTGTGTCGTAACTACTTCCGACGTGATGTGGGAGGCCTTCAGGAAGAGGATGGCTGTATTGTAAGGGTAATGGAGAATTAAACATGCGGAAGCCAAAAATCAAGAGGAATGCGCTTCCTCCCCCCCCCCCCAAAAAAATGTATAAAGCACAAAAAAGGGTAAAGACGTGGGAAACTGGGAAACAAGTGGCCCCTAAGGGTGGCTCCCAACTAGGTTGGAGCGAAGATTGCTCCCCAACACCAGGGCATTTCGATTTTCACAAGCTGGGGGATTGGTATTACTGAGTGTGTGGATAAAGCCAGAGATGCTGCCAGATAGCCTACAGTGTATAGAAAGGCCTCGACAGCGAAGTGTCCAGCCAGGGTGTCAGCAGTACCACTGTGGGTGCTGAAAAGGAACCAAGCAGTCTGTAGAGTGGAGAGGAGGGAGCCAGGGTGCGCACTCCAGCAGTGTGTCGCTGTAGAGTGGAGAGGAGGGAGCCAGGGTGCCCACTCCAGCAGTGTGTCGCTGTAGAGTGGAGAGGAGGGAGCCAGGGTGCCCACTCCAGCAGTGTGTCGCTGGAGTCAGTGAGGCTCGTTCCCAAGGGAAGGCACCTCCTTAGCTCACCGCATGCTGGTACTTCCATGTGATAAATACCCGTTGCCCAGTTTGATTTTGTTTTTGAAACAAAGTTCAGGCTTTCCTAAAACTTCCAATCTTCCTGCCTCAGCCTCCTGAGTGCTGGGATTATAGGTGTGTACAACCATGCCACCAAGTGATTTCCTCTCCTCCTCCTTTTTCTCCCCCTTTCCTCCCCTCCCCTTTCCTTTCCATAAAGTCCTGGTTGGACTAGAAACAGCTATGCATGTAACCACGAGCTACTAATCCTCCAAATCTGCCTCTACCTCCCAGGGCTAAGATTACCATGCTCTGCTAATTCTCTGGCCTTGGCTGAAACATTTTGAAAAACATAATTTGAATGCCTTTTTAAAAGCATGATAAAATAAAAATATAACATGTGTCCCTCGAGCGGTAGTTAAACCATTGGCAGGAGAGCGGCGTGTTATTTAACTGTGACAGTAAAATTGAAAGCTAGAACTGTTATTTAAGAGCATCTGCCTGACTCTATCTAAGCAGACACTTCAGTAGTCAACTAGGGAACAGTGAGAAGCTAGTTGGGAACAGTTAGTTAGAGTTAATTATAGGCTGCTGGAGTTTATTTGTCCCCTGACCTATGTCCAGATAGAAAGGTTTCAGGGCCGTGAACATGCCCTGTTTACAAATACCTCCTTTTCAAGTTTATAGTGTAAGCGTAACTGGGAAATGATGGTGGGCTCGTTTGTTTAATCTCTTACAGCTGCACAGATGTCCTGATCTCTCTGACTTCCAGCAAAAAATGTCTGACCTTCTAAGCTACAATGAGAAACTGCTGAAGGAAAAAGAAGTTCTAAGTGAAGAATTAAATGGCTGTGCAGATAAGGTAGTCAGAACAATGCGCTTTCCCCTCATTGTGGAGTGCCGACCACAGCAAGCATTTCCCTGTGGGCAGTGGCCCCTGGGCTTCCTGTGTTCGTCCAGAGTTACAGGTGGAGTCATGTGACCTTAAGCCTAGTGAAGTGGACAGCGTGACATTGTCTCACTTTATAAGTCGTGACGTTATTTGGTATCGAGTACATAAAACACTGTGACGTCATGGAAATGTGGCTTTTATCCTCTGAGATCTATTCCGCAGACAAACTACTTTTTTTTCTATTATACTTTCACTAGCAACACAAAGATGTTGCTTTCTGTGCTCAACTCCCTTATAGGCATTCTTTATCTCCCCGTTACAGTACACTCTTGAGATTTCCTAGCCTTCCAGCCCATTTCCTCCATCAAACGAGGAGACACTGGGATAAAAATAGAAAAAGAAAAACCCAGTAAAGAAAAGAAGTCTGGCATTGAGTAGGACAGAGCCAGGAAGGCGCCACCCCCACCCCCTCCCCCTCCCCAGCCTGCTCCTCAAGGCAGATAGGCCGGTTCTTGAAGGTAGTGGTGGACACCCCCATCCCAGCAAGCCCCCTCCCACCCCTGCCTGGCCCCTCCTCAAGGCCGATAGGCTTGTTCTTGATGGCAGCAGTTGAAACTGTAAACTGGGTCTGGATTTGCTTACAAAGAAATGCTCTCACCCTCTCTTCCCTTCCTGAAACAGTTGGCAAAGTCAAGTCTTTTAGAGCACAAAATTGCTACAATGAAGCAGGAACAGAAGTCTTGGGAGCAGCAGAGTGAAAGCTTAAAGTCACAGCTGGCCGCATCCCAGGAAAAGGTGTGTAGACAGTTCTTGCTGTGTCTCCATAAGTAGTATTTTCTAGTATTTTTAGCTTCCAAAGACAGCCCCAGTAGAAAGAATGTTCCAGAAGAAGCTGGCCCACGTGGCCCAGAATGATCCCATGGGACCTCATTTGAGACATCTTTACAATGCGGTAAAATAACCTGGTGTGTGCATCGGAGCCCAGCTCCTGCCATCTGATAGATGCTCATATCAGCAGTTCCCGGCTTCAGACAGGATCATCCTTTTCCTAAATATAACTTAGCATCCTGTAAATATATGTAACACCCCGAGTTTCCAGGGAGTTGCTGGAAAGAGAACTGTGTAGCAAGCTGTAACAGAAGGGGCCTTGGGATTCCCCTGTTTATCCTTCCCAGGACATGCGAAAGGTGAGACCGGGAATGTTTGTGTCACTGTATACCGTTGCTCTTACCGTGCAGGTTCAGGATTTAGAAGATATCCTGCAGAACGTAAACCTTCAAATGTCCCAGATTACATCGGACCTCCAAGAGACTCAGCAGGAAAGGGAAGCCTTAAAACTGGAAGTGATGTCTTTACGCAGACAACTTCAGAATTCTGGTGACGAGGTCAGGTGGCGAGGTCATTTCTTTCTCTGCAATTGTGCTATGAACTGTTTTAGTCTTTAGTTTGGGTTTTGAATATATGTATCACAATGTTTTTCTTTACATACAGATATTTTTTATGTGTTTGTGTAGCCACTGTAGGACCAAACAGTAAAACATTTCCGTCTACATCTTCTGTTCCCTCCAGATGATAACCCCAGAGAGCCACTTTTGTATTCTCTGCCCTCATAGGTCAGGGCCGTTTGTTTCTGAACCTCATATAAATGGAATTATAGTGGAACAAAGAGGTATTTTTTTTTTTAGACCAAAGAAGTTAAAAGACCATAGCTGAGTTGAGTTTTATAATAATAAAACCAAAGCATTTCCAAACTTTAAATAAGAACATGCATGGGAACCTACGAAACCAGCCAAGAAAAACACTAAGAGAAGTTAAGCTAGGAACACCCATCTACAGAGGCAAAAAGAACAATGGTGCTGACTTAGAAGGTAAGTCACCATTGCCAAATGGCTTGTCTCTGTGACTGGCCTTCCTGATGCTGCTAAAAACACATTTCAAATATTACAGAGCTGCTTAATATATGCACACAAATTGCTAGCAGCATCCTGAACATCTGGTAGATGCTGTATTTGTTCTGTGATAGAAGCAGGTCCTAATTCAGTTATTTTTATGTCTTGGTTGATAGTTTAAAAAAAAAAAAAAAAGGTGGTTGTTTCAATTTTTAAAATATCTATCTTCTCACGTTTATCTAGCTGGGTTACCTTTTTAATTTTTCTAACGTTATTTTTAGGCTTAAAATAAAAGTTACTTTGTTAGCTTAAAGTGTATTCCTGAATTCAGGCCTCAATTACAACGACAGTGTGTACTTGGAGTCCTAAAAGAGCATGCCTGCCCGTGTGAAAACAGACCGTAGCAGCCTGTGGACACACTTGCGCAGGCTGCACTGCCTCTGGGTTTCCTTTATGTCTCTGCTAACCAAGAGTGTTATCCGGGTTCAAAGGGGACTTCCGAAGAATGGGGCAAATACGAAACCACCAACCTGTAGACACTTGAGTCCTTTATAGACCAGGCCAGAACCCTTCCACCACATCTGAATTGAATTGAATCCACTGGCTTATTTTGCCAATGACCATTTTGAACCTTAAAAAAAAAATCTAAATCTACGAGTATCATTTTTTTCCTACAAACACACACACACACACACACACACACACACACACACACATTGAAAAGTGTTCACTAACGACTGTCATTAGGTAAACGGGAAAGCTGGCTCAAGACAGAAGTTCCCTGTGAGTTTGCTGGTAAGGTTTAAAGTCTGCAATTTTTTTCTGAAGGACTGGATCTCAGAAACAGCCACCCATCCCTCAGGGCTCCATGGCCAGCAGAAAAGGCTATCCTGGGACAAGCTGGATCATCTGATGGATGAGGAACCACAGCTGCTTTGTCAAGAGAGCAAGAGACTCCAGACTGTGGTGCAGAACACCAAAGCAGACCTCACGCACTCCCGAGAGAAGGTAACTCAGGGGCTGCGTGTTGATGAAAGTGACTAAATATGAAAATGAGCTGTTTGCTGTGGCCCAAACAGTTCTTAGGTATAGACTGGAGTATCCTCTGGTGGCAGACTTATTTTAAGAATGAATAATTTTCACTTACTTACATATATAAGTTAATCTCTACATATTTAAACTATTCGTTTTATGTAAGTTAATTTTATATAAATTTGTGTAATCTATATAAGTTCATTTAATATAAATAAATCTTTATATATTTAAACGATTTCGTTTTATATAAGCAGTTCTATATTAAAATAAATCTGTGACTTCAGCCCTCATATTAAAAGTACCAACTCATGGAAATTATGATATCTATATATTCTTCAATCAAGCTGGTTAGCTGCCAATAACAACCAGACCAATAATAACAAAATGACAAAATCAGACTCAGATCTTGTGGGTCTGGCTAACTCTTCCTAAGAGGAAACTTGGTGGCCTTCTTAGAGACTTTTTGTTTCAAGGTCAGAATACTTTTAAATGTTTTTGACAGCCACCCAGCTGACGCTTGTTTACCTGTGCTGTGTTGTCAGCCGTTTACCCCGTGCATCAGCTCCTCTGCCATGGAATTCCCTCAAGAGTCATGATTTTCCTATAGAACACCTACTGTGTGCAGAAATTCTGCTGCTACTGAAGCTGTAACGGGAAGGTCAGCCATGTTCCCCATCCTCATGGGACTTAGCAGATGTAGACACATGGGTCCAGCAGCAGGAGCCTCAGAATCAACAGGACTTGCAAACCTCAGCCACTAAAAGTTCTGCCCATGGCAGAGCCAGAGATCCCAGGACTGCTGTCCGCCTCTGCTCCGTGGTTCCACGCACTCATTCTTGGCTCCCAGAGTCTTGGCTCACACAGAAGTCTCCTCTCGTCCATCCTGCCCTTACCATGTTGGGTTTGTAAGCTCAATCAGAGTTTCCTAGGAAGGATGCTTAGGAAAAAAGTAGGCTTCAAGAATTAAGAGACTGGGTCTGCTCCGTTTCCCAGGCTGATTTGAACTTACGGGCTCAAAGGAGTCCTTACCTCAGTCTCCCTGGTAACTGGGGCCACTGCCCTCTGACACCTTACCCAGCTAAGAAAGTATTTTTATACCATGGAACCCAAATAGTAAATAAAAGCAAATCCTTGTTTGCCATTTATTTTCCTGGCCGGATGATAATATCAGCATTTCTTTCTCTTACATTCGTTCTTACTAGGTTCGCCAACTGGAATCCAACCTTCTTCCCATCAAACACCACAATCAACTCAACCAGTCATGTACTGTGAAACCCATAGAACAGGAAAAAATGACCTTTAAGAGAGAGAGTGAACAGTCTCAGAAAGAACGATCTCCTACCAGTAGGAAGGTGAGTTTTTCAACACACACATCACCTTAAAATAATTCATTTTGAGTTGTGTGTCTGTGTGTGCGCATCAGCGTAGAGGCCAAAGGAGGGTGTCCGATCCTTTGGAGCTGGAGTTCTTGGCAGTTTTAAGCCTCCAAACATGGTTTCTGGGAACCAGACCTAGGTCATCTAGAAAAGCAGTGTGTGCTCCTAGCCATTTAGCGATCTCTCTAACTCTTAAAAACTAGGTTTTAAAAGCACATACTGGGCAGCAGGCGGTTTTAAAGGTTTTGTTACGAATGGGTGACAGAAGCAGACAGCATGGTACCGCACAGTTATCTACTACTAAGAGGAGAGAACAGCGTGTCCATGGGTAGCGCCAGAGTGATTTTCCAAAGCTTCCCTGAAGGGATCAGGAAAGCGGGAAATTCCGTACCTCCCAGTTAATGTTTGGTAAGTATGTGGAAACAAACGCGCATCTAAACTAGAAGGAACTTACTTAGAATCCACAAAGAAAGGCTTTTCAATTTTGATGTTCACTCTTAATTATGAAATTAAATGGGTAAGAGTGAAGAGGAAATTCCTGAGAAATGAAGATTATTAATAAAGCACTCTAGAGAAACAAGCATTTGAAGTCGAAGATAATAGATACTGTATGTGCAGCAGCCTAGGGTAATGGGGAGTGGGAAGAGCTGTATCCTCTTCCAACTCAGTGTGTGCTTAGAACTGATTGTACACACGTGTACTTGGTGGGCGTGGCTACTGTGTTATAGAGTCTTAAGTATTTCTTACAGTGGGTGACAGAGAAGTTTCAAGCCAGCTGCCTTAGAAAGATCTGGTCTTTGTGAGGTGTGGTGGTTAAACCCAGATTGCTTAAATGCCTGCCGTGGACTGAATTGTACCGTCGGCCAGTTTCCTTTGCTGAATTATCTTGACTTTCTTCCAATACTAGAGCTCTCTAACACAAATTTATCGAAATAAAAAAGAGCAACTTGTATTTTTATGTCTTCTTTAGGAAGTTTTTTGTTTTTTTTTAAACAGATCAGTCAGATGAGTTCCATAGATGGAGAATTAGAAACAGTTCGCATGGAAGCTGAAGGTCTGAAGAAGAAACAGGTGAGACTGGATGAGAAGCTGGCGGAGGTGAGTATTTGCATAAACCACCTTGACTATGGAGACTGCTTGTGAGCCATTTGTTGGGAGAGACTGGACGTGTCATTGAATTCGTGTCATGCATTGAAAGTCTAGTTGTCGGGTTTAATTCCTAGGTCTGTCTTCCCCAGATGAACAGACACATTTGCTCAGTCACATAGTCATAGGTATGCTTTGCAGAATAAGCAATAACTTTAGCCCCAAATGTAAAGACCTGTGTGTATCAATAAATGAAGATCACAGCAACTCTGCCTGAGGGGCCAGAGCTCTCTGGCCATTGGTATACATGTCACACTCTCCTGACATACCCTATCTTGCAATGTTTTATGGGATAATCACTCTCTGACCGCCTGTCCAGATGTATGTGGAAATCTGAGAACATCTGCATTTAGGTTTCTTTTATAGCAACTGCTCTCTTAGGCAGATATAGCTCAGTGGTGGAGGACTTGTCCTGCATGTGTGAAGCCTTGGGTTGGATTCCCAGTGATCAAAAACCAAACCGTGTCTGTCGCTTATGGCTACGTTTGTAACTCAGCTCTACCTTGTGAAAGGTACAGCGGACAAGTGTTAAGCTGATTTGGAAAACTCACCAGTCTGTGTACATCGGGCCCCAGGAACCAGTGTGCGTTTGTGTATAGGATATTGAAGAAATAAGGATACTGAAGTTTTTATCTATCTATATATCTATTTATTTATTTTGGTTTTTTGAGACGAGAATTTCTCTGTGTAGCCCTGGCTGTCCTTGAACTCACTCTGTAGACCAGGCTGGCCTCAAACTCAGCCTCCTGCTTCTGCCTCCTGAGTGCTGGGATTAAAGGTGTGTGCCACCATACGTCACCAAGATTTTTTTTTTTTATAAAGTTAAATATATGCCAAGATTGCTTTAATGCTTAGTTTTAAAATAATGTGGAATATGGGCAAATGTATCACACTGACATCTAAATGACCATTGGGGTTTCTGACAATTTTATGTTCTCTGACATGCATTCAAAACTGTGAGTTCAGCCTGTGCTTTGATGTAGATATGCTTTTCTGATGAAGTAGTTACAGACGCTGGTGAGTAAGAGACCTAAAGCCGAGCTCAGATGCTGAAACTCAAGGGTGACCGGGTGTACGCACTAACCCTCTGCTGGACTCTGTCCAAATGCTCTTCCAGTAGCCTGCCTCTTCACCTATTCGCCCTCGCCTGGGAAGCCCCCTTCCTCAGAGCCCCAGTTGCTATTATTAACTGTCATCAGCCATTTCCTGCTATTCTTTTCCCTGGTAGTAAATATTTTTTTTGATAAGGAAAATGAGTGTTCCTGGCACCGGAACTGAATAAGGGAAAGGCATGACTTTAAACAGTGAAGAGAACATTACACACCCTATCCTAATGGAGCTCTCATTAAGAATCAAGACTGAGCTATTAACTCCACACAGTTTCACAGATTGGATATTTTTTTTCTCCTTTGCTTTTCTGAGACAGATTCTAGCCACGTAGCTCAGGCTCTCCTTGAACTTGCAGCCCCTCGGCTCCAGTCTTCTGAACTGTGCACTTAAGGCACACGCCACCTCGTCTAGTTTCTAGACTGGATTTCTAACAGCTCTTTTGAGATAATTCACAGCTCACACATGTAAATTATACAGTTGGGCTTTGGGTATGTTTTACTGCTTAAACTCTAGGGGCTTGGATATAACAACTTTGCAACTTTAACCATCTTTAAGTTTATAATCCAATGGCTTACATTAAACTTGCCATTTCGCTCTGACCCTCTCCCCGCACCGGGGCGGTACGCGGTGGCTTTCTCACTGCCACCTGTACTCGCCCGAAGGGTCCGTGCATCCCTTCCTCCCTGGCAGTGTTCCCACCTGGTAGGGTTGAGCAGCAGGGAGCAGACACAGAGGCGCTCCTCTGGGGCCACGGGCTCTAAGAGGAACTTTCTTGATGATTCTCAGCTGACACACATACTTCCTTGGGAGAACTCTCCTCATCTGTCCCCACAGACTAGTTTAAGGGTCACGTGCGGTACATAACTCCAGTGTGATTAAAGATTACAAATCACTAGACTGGGAAATGGGAGAATTTGGGCTTGAAATTGATCCCATTCCTGGGCTTCAACAATAGAGTTGTTGACTGTTCCGTAAGCAATTTATTGTGAACATTCAAAGGAAGGTTCGCAGTCTGCTATGTCACAGTTGCAATGGTTTTCAGCCTTCCTAATGCTGTAGCCCTTTAATGCAGTTCCCCAACCATAAAATTATTTCCATTGCTACTTCATAACTGTAATTTTGCTATTGTTATGATTCAAAATATAAATATCTGATGGTCTTAGGAGACCCCTGTGAAAGGGTTGTTAAACTCCCAAAGGGATCACCAGCCACAGGCTGAGAACCACTGGTTTAGAGGGTTGAACAAAAACACTTTTCTTCTGCATATCCATGGGGCAAGGGATTTAACCTCAGATCCGTTGCTTACGGGATCTGGATCTAGGTAAAGCAGGCAAGTTCACAACCCACTGGATTACAGCACATGAGGGTGCAGTTACAGACGTACAGCTGTAAGGCCCTTCACTGTAAAACTGGGATACAGCAAAGGGTGGTGTCAGTTGTCCTTATGCTCTTATTCATGTGCATAATATGCCCGTTCTTACTTCTTGTAACTTGCGCTTTTCTTACTCTTCCTGGAACTCCTGTAACTTTCTTTTGTCTTTCTTTTGTCTGTGGCTAACCTCTACCTAGAACTCAGTGGCTGGAAGTAGCAGAGAAGGGTGCAGTTCTGTGCCCGAGCTAGTGTGTGAAGGTAGAGCGTTCTCTTCCAGGGAACTTTCACAGCATGGGAACATCTGGACGTTGTGTCTGTGTAGTCGTTTCTGTGGATTATGACAGTTGATACATGCTTGGGCAAGAGCCAGTATTCATTCTCCGTCTCGTTTGCACTCTGGAATATGTCTATTTGCGTAAGAATTTCCCTCAGTATTTAAAGCGTCATGAAGAAAGCTATCCCACCAATAGAAACTCGTGGGATCATGATCCATCCTATTCCTTAGTCATAAGAACTGTTATATTTTCACATCTACAACTAATAATAATAATATTTCGAAATGGGTAATGGCTAGCCTCAGAGATCTAGAGTTAAGGAGATGGATAGTGGCTCTGGACCCGCACAGCATTTAATTATGCTGAGTATGAGAGGCCCTTCCCTTCCCACAACCCTGGGGATGCTTCCTCTAGTGTTCAGTCGTTGCTCATGTGTGTCGCATGCCTCCCAGTGGGCCCTGCGTCTGCGGAATGTGTTGACAGATGAAAAGTAGCATGTTCCATCGGCTAAAATGCATTCGATTCCGCTCCTTATGATTTGATTGGCATGTTGGTTCACCGTTTCATTGTTGTTTTTTTAGCAAATACTTTTATCCCAGTTCTGGATGTTCTGGGATTTGACCTTATGCCCCACACTTGCCTGTCTTGTTCTGAAAGGGTTTAAGAAATATGAAACATAGAAATGCAATCACATATAGGGGGAAATGCCTTCCCAAGTACGGCCATTAACAGTACTCTTCAGTCTCCTCCCCACCCACAGGGAAATGACCATTAAACTTATCAGCAGGATTCGTCCTTCCCCAGCATACCAGGAGCCACCCTGTCCCAAGGGGCTAGTCCAAGGGCACAGGTTGACCACGCCCCCCTGGATCCCGCACGCGCGCAACTCCCAACCATTTAGTCTAACAGAGAGAGCTCTAAGCCAATCAGCTGCACGAGCCCCCATCCCCAGACCCCTTTGCCCTAACCCGATAAAAGGGCTGGGGGGAAGGGATCGGGGCCCGCAATGCTCATCTCCTGCGTGGGATAGGCGGGACCCGGACGCGCACCGGTAATCAATAAATGCCTCATGTATGTTACAGCGGTCCATGTCTCGTGGTTCCTTAGAAACCCGCCCGGCTTGCCCTAACAGTTCTATTCTAAGATAGGTTGAAATAATTTGAAGTACAATATCCTTTTTAAAATGTTAACCTGGGGTCAGAAGATACGTAGCCAATGAACCTTTAAGAATCTTCACGAACGGTAAGGAAAACGGGAAAAGCCTAAAGCAACACCGCTGTCTCCCGTCTTCCCGGCTCCCATCTCGCTTCTACGTGAGAGGAGAAAAGGCAGTTGAATGTCCTAGAATAAAAAACTTAGATATAATTCAGATGTGCTGTGTACACCATGCACCTCATGCTCTTATAGTCGCTCAGGAGTGAGGAAGGGTTAGTCTTCCAAGTCTTAAACATTTCAACTCTGGTCACTCAATGTCTGATCTCCAAAAGGCAACAAAGGGGCTCTTCCCACTACATCCTCCAGGCCGTGTCCTGTCTCTGAATGATCAGGGGCTAGGAGGCCATGAGGGACCCTGGGCTCCAGTAAGTCCGACTTGGCACCTTCCTTGGCAGAAGGCACCTCACTGACCAGGCTTCATCCTTGTCCTTCAGATGCAGCCCCCAAGGTCCACTGTGATGCTTAGCCCGTCCTCACACTGGGATCTGCAGCTGCTCCAGCGGCAAGCCTGTCCGACGGTGCCCAGGGAGCAGTTCCTGCAGCTTCAACAGCAGCTGCTGCAGGCAGAGAGGAGAAGCCAGCACCTGCAGGAGGAGCTTGACAACAGGACCTCCGAAACCAGCACACGGCAGGTACGGAGTGCCTCTTCTCCATGGGGAAACTCAGAGCATTCGTTCACTTTACCTTCATTAAAAAGTGAGCCAGTCCGGAGGTGGGGGTGAAGAACCATCTCCCGTCACAGATCTGCCTCCCCTGGGCTGCACACCTACAGGGCTGCAGTGCCCGCGTTTACTACCGAGCTCTCTGCTTCTAAGCCAGGCAGTTAGTCATGCCGGGCCTCCTCTGCACGCGTGCACATGACAAAGGGTCATGGTTACTTGCACATAGTACATAGTCGGCTTAACATTCTTGTCTGATTTCCCCTAATGCCATAAAAACTCAAGCCTCCAGTAGGAATCTCTGCTGACAAACTTCTCAGTTTTTCTGTCCAGTGTGGCCTGCCAAGGTCCGTGGGGACCACAGGTGGGGCTTTTCATAACATGCAGTGACTTAGCGCCGTGTTCTTAATTATCTTAGTTCGTTTCAGCCAATATTTGAAAGAACCAAGTCAGAAAAACCCCTTGAGCTCCCAACGGCTGTTTCTCTCTCGTGATTTGCACATCATCTTCGTTTTTTCAGGAACCCCCTCTTTGCTCTTACCCGCTTAGTTAAGAGTGAGAACTAAAAACAAAAAAAGGTCTTCTTTGTTTATCTGTAAGTCAGTTCTTCCTAGTTTGGAAATACTTATGTCCCAGTTAATGTCTGACGTGGAACTTTCCAGTTTCTTAATCCCCTCAGAGGAGCTTTGCACGCCACGGTAGCAGCCCCCACGTCCACTCTGCTTTCTCGTCTTGCTGGTAGACAGCCGTGCCACGCTGTCTGCTTCTGCCACTCATTCTTCCTAACAAAACCTTCGAACCTCCGACGAGTCTCTTTCTTTATGTGCTTTAAAACCCTGTGTGTTCTGGAAGCCTTCCGTGTGCCATTTCCGGCTCTGACGTTAGAGTCAGCTTTTGGAATTAAGACTGCTGCGCTGGATTGTTAAATGCGCTGGATCGTTAAAGGGATGCTTCAGCTCCCCACGGACCGCCTCAACTTTCCAGCCTTAAACTGAAATTTTAAAATAAAAACTGCTCTGGCTGAGTATGAAAGGGAAGCTAAGGTTTTTCATTGTGTGCTTGAAGTCCGGATCCTTGGCCTGTTTTAGAGGACCTCCCAGTGATTTGGCTGGGGTAAACCCATTGATCTCCCGTACACACTGTTTTTAAAGGATGCTCTTCCGAATCTGCCCATCAAATATATGAGAATTAAAAAACAAATGTGCCGGTAACTCCAGTATTCGACAAAAACTATTAAGAAAAAAAGAAACCCTTCCGCCCGAGAAGGGACTAGACTGTTTATTACTTGCAGTAGAATGGCCTCCGGGCTCTCTCCTTTTCCAGTTGTCAAGCTGCCTCTAATTTTAGGAGTACTGCACATTGTACAAATCTGCACGGTGCCTGTGTATGGAGTAAGGCCTCGTCTGCCTTCCGTGTTGCTTCTCTTGCGCATGTAGTGTGACTGTGTGTGCTTCTAAGAATGTCTGCATCCTCCGTGTGTGAGCCCGGACTCCCCTAAAGAGAAACCATAACCTTGACACCAGGGTGAAGTCTACCACTTGCCTTCTTTCTCTAGGCCTTGCTACCGGAGCAGCGAGCGGTGCATGCAGATTCCTACAGAAGGATTGGGCACCTCTGAGAACTGGGCTGCTATTGATGGCATTTGTTACCATGGCAAAGTCGCAAATGCACACACCCACACATGCACACGCACACCCTACACAGACACAAGCTGGGACGTGTTGGAATCAAGTGCTCTTTTAAACTATTCAACTGTTGTTTTCACTGTTAAGCCTTCGCAGTATTGTCTCTTATTTGTGTAGACATGATGGACTTGTGACTCAGTCACAGACTTCAGCTTGTATGCATCGGTTTATTTATGTGGGTTAAAGAGTGAGTTTAAGATTCTTGAAAGGATATATTCTATATATTTTCACATTCCATATGTTGTAATTATTTCTAACAGGAGGTACTACTTTTATATATGGAATCCGAAGAAAATCAGGGTTATTTATACTGTTTTGTATAAGATGTATCATACTTTTTGACAGAAAAAAAAGGAAATTTTTGATGCAACAATAAAATAAGATTTAAATATGTCACTGTCTTCTTTGTTTTTCTTCTGCCCTTTGGCAACACCCAGTGTTCCTTGACTTATCTGCTGCTGTGGTTTTCTGTGTAGCTTTTTTGAAACAGACATTATTCATTATGCCTAAACAGTAAATCTTTTAAAATACAGGGCTTCTAAAAAAGCCAGATAGCCAAGGCACTATTTATTGAAATTTACTTTGTACATTAAGCTTTTACCAACTACGGATTTTCGTCTTCAAAATGGTCACGTGGTTTAGTGCTATCATCATTAAATCCAAGCAAATAATAGGTTTCAACTCATGTTTGAGCTCCTACATTCTTTTCAAAATATGCGTTTTAAAAAAATATTTAACTGTCACCAATCATGAACACCTGGATCACAATAATAATAATAATAATAATAATAATAATAATAATAATAGCAATCGTAAGGACCTGAAGTACCTCTGGAATCTGAAATTCGCTGGTGTGGGCATTTTTGTAAGCTAAGAGTATGGGCAGTCTCCTCTCTCTCTAGGTCATTTTACTTCCTAACCTCATGTTCTCCTTATCCACCCTTGTTGCATGAGAAGGAAAGGCCGTGCCTCTTTCGGCCCTGTGATTTTATCTGGGTTGGAATGTTTGCGAGGAGACTTCTAATCTGCTCTGTTGATAAATGCATCCTCTGGTCCAGATGTCTGCTCCCCACTGACAAGTTCCTGGGAAACAGATGGGTAGGATAACTGCCAGGAAGAAGCTGATTATCATGAAGAAAACACTAATGCTTTGATGGTCACCAGTCATTTCATAGGAAAAATGAGAGGCATGTGTTGCAAACTGATTGGAAGCAATTAGGCAACCCCAAATAAACCCGGTGTTCGCAATGCTCAGAGGCCCAGAGTACTGCAAAGACCCAATCCCAGTGGGCAGTTGGTCACGTGCTATAATTGACTTTGTGTGCCCACTGGATTAAGAACCCGTGTGGGTTTCAGTTATCAGGGGACAGTGGGACCACAGGTAAGAGTCTGTTTTTTTAATTTGATTCCTCTATGATAGGGCTACATTTCCAACATGTTCAGCCTGTGCAGTGCCTTGAGCTCCTGATTCATTTGAAATCCATCCTTCTGGTTACAAAGGCAAAGCCTTCTCTAGGTGACTCACGGGGAGAGTAACTGCTAGTGTCGCTAGTTAGGTGCAATTTTCAAATGACAATACACTTTTTTTCCTCCATCTTCTCCTTAGGGAAGCCAGGAACACCTTGTAAATCTCATGGAAGAGCGAATGATAGAAGTTGAACAAAAACTGAAGCTGGTAAAAAGGCTTCTTCAAGAAAAAGTGAATCAGCTCAAAGAACAAGTAAGCCTCCTCGGTCATTTCTGTTTGTCCTGGGGTTCTGATTCTTATGGGTGTATAGGGTGTGTGTGTGTGTGCATGTGCACATATGTGTGTGTGTAGGCCAGAGACCAGCCTCAGGTGTTGTTCCCAGGAGCTGTCCACCTTTCTTTTATCCACCCGGGTCTCTGATTGGGCTAGGCCCGTCTCCTCCTCAGCACAGGGATTACCACTCAGCACCACTCACTGTGCCCACGCCTACGTGGGTACTAACTAGGTACCAACCTCAGGTCCTCGTGTTTCCACACACTTTGCCGGCCGAGCTCTCTCTCCAGCCCCAGCATTCCAGTTTTAACTCCAGGTTTTACATCCTCTGTTGCTGTTAATTCGTATTGTTAGTAAAAGTGGATTCTGCTGGTAATGTCTAGAGAACTTAAGCACCACTTTCATATAAGCCCCAAATATGAATTCTGCATTCTACATTTTTTCCCAAAACTCCTTGAGAGCTATTTGTTCATAATTTTACAAAGGTATATATTTACTAACAGTGGCTCAAATCCAGTGTCCTAATGAAGTTCAGTGGCTCAGACTAAATATTACAGATTATTTTTTTCACCCCAGGCATGAAATATACATCTCTACATAAATAGAAAGTAGTATATTCATTTTTTAAAATTAGGGAATAAATGGAACTTTGACTTTCCTGTTCCCAGTAGCTTGTGGAAACCTCAAAAAGCACCTTAAGACTACTGAGTGGCTCAGAAGGTAAAGGTGTTTGCCACCAAGCCCAACAAACTGAGTTCAGTACCTGGATCCCACATGGTAGAATGGGAGAAGCGACTCCCACGAATGGTCCTCTGACCTCCACATGCAAATATGACCTCTATATGCAAATGCCCCCACACATGTAAATGAACAAACGTTTTAAGTACCTTATTACTACCACCAGGCTCCGAAAGGATGTGCTTTGAATGGGATCTGAACCCCAAATTCTAAACCATTAAACAACTTAATCTTTTCACCTGCTGATTACAGATGTGACTACACTTTAGAAACTACTTATGTATGCACAGAAAAGAAAGGCAAGAAACACCACCTGGGCAGGTGTTACAGCCTCTCAGAAAACCGAGATTGAGACAAACTTGCTAGGTACTGAGCAAAATTTGCCAACTCTGTTTTTCTAGATACACAAAACCTAAGAACATCAATCCCAAGGGAGAGGTCTGAATGCATCTGCATGTGGAAACTTTCCTTTGCTCTGTGTCTTAAGCAGAGGAGAGAGAAGGAGAAAACCCTGTCAGTAAGCATTTGTCCAAGCAGACCTTAATGTGTTCGTATGTTTGGCAGAGGTTGCTCTGTGTCAGATGCTGTTCTGGGCACTAGAGATTTACCCGTGAGCAAAGCGAAGCCCCTGGGCATGTGGGATGTAAATTCTAGCACACCTAGAAGGAGCCAAGCATTTCTCCAGATGGCAGCTTCAAAAATAAACTAGAGCTAATTCTGTTTTCAGTATCAAGACATACAAGGGGTGCTGATCTGATCTAGAAGCCCAGAGAGAGCTTCCTGAAGGCCTCTTACCCAAGTCTTGAGGGCTGGTAGAGAAATGTAGGAAGGGCAATCTGGGCTGCGGTAACATCACAGGAATGGAAACGCATCTGTAAACGCAAGTCGCTGCCAGTTCTTACTGTCCTTGGGAAAGAGACTCGAAAGGAGAGGAGAGATGGGGGCAGCAGCTGTCTAGCTATGTCTGGTAGTTTGAATTTTGTCCTATGGGCAATGAAAGCCTATAGGCCTTGAAATATCTCTTAATTGAAAGAAGAGGAGGAGGCAGGCAATGGTGAGTTACAGCACTTCAGTCACAAGTACGTTCTGAGATGTACTATATACCAGTCATCTAAATCATCATGACCCTGGAAATGCTAATAAACCAGCCATTCTGTAGCCATTCATTATTCTGTTACCTGCTTGAGATTGGCTATAAAAGGAGGAGTTAAAAGATACGGGGAAGAAGCTTGAAGGCATTAATAGGAGCAATAGTCAAAGTTCCCCTGGTGAACTAACAAATTTGCCCTCCTGATGTAGACTGCAAATCCTAACCATAGAGAGACAAGGCTACATGGGGAAGGGGTTGATTTTTTTTTAAAGGGGGAGAGGAGGAGTTAGAGAAAGCAACTGCCAAAATAGTTCCTGAGCCAGATGCTGCATTTATAAACACTGCAGGTTGTAGTTTTGAATGGCAAACTTAAATTTATCTGTTAAGAAAGGAGGTTACACAGTTGACATCTCGAGTCTTTAGAAAATGAATAAAGGAACAGCACCTGTTTAAGCAGGAAGATTCATATTGGAGCCCTCAAAGAACAATCCACTCTTTATTTTGCAATATGGCTCTAACATCAGACTTGGCACTGGGGATACAAACGGAACAAATCCACATTTTTCTTTGCATGCCCACGTGTAGAAGTCACTAATACAAAGTGTACAGCGAGTGGCAACGATTCACCATTGTTAACTTCCCTTCTGTGAGCCCTTAAACATGAGAGTGGTTAACACAAATGGAATCAAGATGCTTCTGGTTCTGTCCTAGCTCTGCAAGAATACAAAAGCCGATACCACGGTGAAGGATTTGTATGTTGAAAACGCCCAGTTGTTGAAAGCTCTGGAGGTGACTGAACTGCGACAGAAAACAGCAGAGAAGAAGAATTACCTCCTAGAGGAGAAGATCGCCAGCCTCAGCACTATTGTCAGGAACCTGGCACCAGCACCTCTGACTTCCGCACCTCCTTTGAGGTCATAGCCATACCAAAGGATGCCCTTGCGTTTCTGCACTGTGCTGAAGTTCATGGAACATCCCACGGAGTTCTCTGAACCCTCTTAACTAAACAACTCCCAATGGCTTAGAATCAAGCCTACCCAAAGTCTGCCAGCAGTGGAATCGGAGTCTCCCAGAGGATGCTTACGGAATTCCACAAATCGTATATTTTACTATTTAAATTGCTCGTGAGCATTAAGCTTTTAAAGTATTTTCTGGATAGCTACCAAAAATGAAAATAATTTAAAACCTTAAACATTCCAGGCTTTTTTTTTCATGGTTTTTAATTGCTATTATCTGTGTATACAATCCAGATCCCTTTTAAGTCTGAGATCTAACTAGAGTGGTTACTATAATATTATAATCTTTATCTCTGGAAACATCTAAGTACTGAAATTATTCTGCTTGTAATAGTTTTGTTTCTTTGAGTTAATTGGCAGGCTGCAGTTTTGTTTAAAGAAGGCTTGGCTGGTAGCTAGCCACTAAGGTCAGAATGCCCAAGTTTTGTAAAACTCTTGACTTCTGATGCCTCTTCTTGCTACTCTTGCTATGTAATACATTGGGAACTGGCTTACTCAGCTGAACTCTTAACTAAGGATAAAGCTTTACTTTCTTTAAGCAGCCCTTTCTCCTCTTAAAGCTTTTATTTGGGACCTTGCCTTCTAAAAAGATGGACGACTGCATTCTTAAAATATCTGAACTACAGGGAGACCACTGAAGAGACCACTTTGGAGCAAAAAGCCACTCTTGGAAGAAGATTACAGGGAGCATGATGGGGATCCTCTCTCCCAAGCCTTGGAGTTCATGGACACACCTTTGAGTTTGCATCAAGAGCTCAGGGAACAATTTTTAAACTGTCTTCCTGAACTACTTACTGCCCACCCTAAGAACTGGAGATGTGTAAACCACAGGACCTTATTTGTCTTATATATTAACAGCCATAGAATCTTTATTTCTATATTTTAGTGCACTTAATTGGCTGAAAAGGCCTTGACTTTAGAGTTAAAAACCTCTCCTACTCATAGAGTCTTTACTGTTCGTTTAATCCAGGTCAAGATTCCCATGCTTCTGACCTTTTGATACCTCACATCTGGACATACGGATTTCATACTATGGAGAACATGGGCATGCTGTCAGCGGTGAAGGAGTGCTAAAGAGGACTTGCATTTGTTCCCAGGTCTAGGCTTAATAAAGTAGACACACACACACACACACACACACCACTGCCAAGGGTTGGTAGAGGACTTATCAGGTGTGGGATACTACCAAAGCTCTTCGCAACGCCTTCGTGTTTCCTTGGGGAGAGAAATTAGAGAGTTTCACTTCATAAGAGATACAAGAGAAAAGCAAACCATTGCTTTATGGGCAGCAACACGAGATATGTCGAAAGGGCTGATGTGAGGGAATCTCAAGTCATTTCCATTAAGACTCTTGGGGATTCTTTAGGGCCCAACCACCCTGTTAGCCCAGGGACCCCTCTACGGGGGCTCTGACAGGGCACACTATCTGTGGTCTGATAGTTCACACTGGTTTTGCACTATTGTTACCATCAGAAAGTTCTGATTTCCCCCTGGGAAAAGAACTAATCCTTCCCTGTAATTACATGTCTGAATCCTCTCAACCACTTGTATGGCAGTAGCTTTAGCAGGAATTTTTTTCCACTTCAAATTATGGATAGGCCTGGGCTAAGATCAGAGGTAAACTAAGCCTCATGGACTGCGTGTGTGAGTGCTCAAGTTCTCGAGGTCCAGGCCCCAGAGCTGAGCGCCGAGCATGTGTCTCCAGCGGTCGGCTGGCGTGGGGCATGTTTGTTGCGCTTCTTTGTTTTTTATGTTCTGAAAAGCGTGGGTTAGGGTTTCTCATAAACTTGTATTTATGTGTACATAAGGTGATGCACAATGACTGTAAAAAGGACTTTTTGAAAAGTTTTAGAATACGTTTAGAATTATTTTACCCAAAATCAAAATGCTACTCTAGTAAAGTGCTAATTCCTTGATTTACCCTGTTTATTAAATAAAGGGGAAGATAAATATGAGGAGTCTCCTACAGAGACCTTAAGTTTGTACATTTGTGCAGCAGCTTATTTTTGAGAAACTGTCCTGAATGGGAGTGCAATTGGCCATTTCGAACATAGCTTAAAGCTTTAAAGGCATCGGATGGAAACCCCTAGAATTACGTGTAGATTTTGCTTTCAGATGTTTTAGCGGCTAAGCCACAAGTGATGTGTTTGATGGTCATTCATCTACTTTTCTCTTTTTAAGCACTGTGTTTATTTTATTTTATTTTTATCTAAGAACGAGTCTGTCAGAGTAGCGAGGCGATGTCCAGCCACTCGCTAGGAAGACCTCCACTGTCCCGCTTGCTGTCTTCTTTTTAAAGGCTTTACTCTTCACCCCCACTAAGGGGAGAAGGGATGTATTTTATCTAAAGGCCTTTGCTATTAAAGTCATATTTGTGAAAGCTCTCCTTTCGCAAAGCAGGAGTGTGGTTTAGAATGGACAGTGTTTTCATTTTCTAAAATTCTAACTCTGGCTAAACCATTTTAAATATGAATCCCTCCTTGAAGCTGTTTGTATATTTGACCATTGGCATGTTTTATATCAATAGATGAAATGAAATCATAGACTTTTAAGGTATAGAAGGGCATCTTACAGGTCTAGTGTTTCAGTAATAAATCAATATTAAAGGCAGGTATTATTCTGAGAAGTTTCTTTAAAAAAATAGCTAAGGCTTCTTGGGAAACATTTTTTTTTTCTTACATGTGGAAAATGAATTTGTGATTTCTCTTTTTACTTTGCTGAGTAAAGAGAAGAAGAGGACAAGCTGCTGTTGTCAGCATCTATTAAAGGTATTCTCAGTCAAAGGAAGTCCGAGTGCTCTTGAGTACAGTATTAAGCAAGTTCTGAATGGATTCCCTGTAATTGTACAGCATTCTACTGAGTCATAAGCAATGCCAAAAACCAGGTCAAACCCCAATAACCAAAGGACTCACATTGGAAAGTCATAAGATCATGGTTGGCCCTGTTAGAACATCTCAGCGCTGGGAACACTTGGTTTCCTGGCATCTGGACAGCTATTTAATAGCAAATTAAAGTTGGGTTTTTTGTTTTGTTTTGGCTTTTTAGTTTTTTGAATAGAATAAGGTAAGTTTATCCTCACTGCAAGAACATTACCGCAGCATGATCTAAGGGAATATTAGTTTTATGAAAGAAAATTTGAATTAATCTAGAGCCCATCTCCAGAATTGTGTTCAGATAAAGATCAATGTGAATATGTTTATGTCAGGTTTGTAAATTCCATCTATGCCATTCTATCCCAGAAATATTTTAATGTGAGCTGAAAATGTAAATAAATAATTTTGCAAACATTCCTCTGGTTTTCTGTGTCTTGGAGTTTTGACGAGCAGTTTCAGTGGATTTAAAACATTGCAGGAAGCACATTCTACAAATGCTGAATCAGGGTCCCACTCGGTATACTAAGTCAGAATCATCATTTTAAGAAGGTTCCCCCTGGGCACTGGGAGAAATGGTCCATGCTTAAGAATGTTTACTACTCTTGCAGAGGACCTGGATTCAGTCCCCAGCACCTACATCAGACCACTCAGCTGCCTGTTACTCCAGCTCCAGGGGATCCAGGGCTCTCTTGGGCTCCATGAGCACCTGCATGCATGTGGTGCACATTAACCCATGCAGGTACATACCCATATACATAATTTAAGTAAATCTTTAAAAAGATTCCCCAGGTGATTTGTTGTGAATTGGAGCACAGAGACTCATTCTCTTCTTGTCAAGGAAGTGATGACCGGGCCTGCTTGGCATCCCAGATGCCTCAGAGGTAGAATTATGCCACTTTGCTATTTTTGTAGGTAATAGTAATTCAGACTTTCTTAAACTGAGCTTCTCGTAACTGATGACATTAAGTAATATGA
Source organism: Cricetomys ansorgei (assembly GCA_026225945.1). Lineage (NCBI taxonomy): Eukaryota > Metazoa > Chordata > Mammalia > Rodentia > Nesomyidae > Cricetomys > Cricetomys ansorgei. The sequence continues at coordinate 25,282,561 of JAMJFZ010001131.1, read as the reverse complement.
GAGACCAAAATAAAGGAAACCAAGAGCACATTGTTAGTATGCCAAACACTGAAATGTAGAGTAGAGATGCTGGCTGACCTAGACCCGTCTCAGAAGACCTGTTCTATCATTGTCAGAACTTTTATGCCAACTTTACACTCACTGCTTTTGTAAGGCGGGAAGTATTTACCCCCATTTTACATATGCGGGAAATTGAAGATTGCAAAATTGAGACTGAAGACTACCCTGCCTGCAAATAGGAAGTGGGGACTCGTGGTCCAAGACCTGCTGTTAAAATCCTACAGTACTTCCATCAGTCCCTACTTGTAACAGAACAGAATTTAACCAGTGTGGATGCAGTAGCTATCACGTAATTGTTCCTTAGGAACCATAGGAAACATTCCGGGGAGGAATATCCAAAATGGCAGACTAGGAGTTCCCAACAATCCTCCATAGAGAAGAGCCAAGATAACCAGTATACAGTAATCCACATCGCCACTCTGCCCCCATGTATCACATGACCACACTGCTATCAGAAGTGGGCGTGGCCACAGAGGAGGCGCTGTAGTTCCCACCACCACCTCTCCAGCGCAGCGTCTGTACCACTGACTGGAGGACAAAGGCCTTGGACCTCTGGCTGCCGCAGGGGCTGCTGGTAGTGCCAGAAGCCCTTACTAATAACAGAGTTGACATAATCAGTGCCTGAAGAAATCTCTATTACCCAATTAGAGCCTCCATACTGTTTCACCATACCTGTCTGAACTGCTACAATGTCTCCAATCTCAAATGGCCCTAGATATAATAGATCCTTCTGATTATATCATGGTACATACTGTGCCCGTAGCCATTACATCAGTCCAGAAGCTACTGCAAGGCGACACTATGGTTGCATAACAACAACCGAAGAGAAATCTTGAGAACACTGTTTACTCCGTGAGTGTTACTGATAGTTGATCCACAAAATGTGAAGAGAAATATAAACAGCAGTAATCTAAGGGCCCTAAAAAAGTCACACCTCCACTAACACAAAGAAAGATACAGATGAAATGCCTACTAAAGAATTTAAAAGACCAATATTTTAAAGCCGTGTATGGTGGTTCCTTCATATTATCCAGGCACTTGGGAAGCTGAGGCAGGAGGGTTTTTGAGAGTTCAAGGCTGGCTTGGTCTATAGAGCAAGACTGGCCCTGTTTCAGAAAACAAACAATATCAAAATATCCAAATAGATGAAAACTGAGAATGATTGCTAAAACAGTTCAATGAAATACAAGAAAGCTCAGACCCTTCAGTGAAATTCAGAAGATAATGCGGGGTGCGAACGAGAAACACAAATGAGTTACTGTGAAAACAAAACCAAAAACAAATTCTTGGAAATGAAGAGTTCAGTAAGACAAATAAAAAATACAGCTGAAAGTCCCAACAAACAGCAAAGACCTTCACTGTGCATAGTGCGGTCAAACTGTCAAACGCGCGAGACAAAAATCCTAGGAGCGAACGTACTAGACGAAGACTTCCGAACAGAAGCACTGCAGGGCGGGAAGAGGGAAGAGGGGCCTTCCACGACCAGAAACGGAAATAACGACCACGAGGCTTCGGAAATGAAAAGGAAAGAAAATCCCTCGAAGACGAGACACTCTGAGGAGTTCGCAGCCCCTAGGCTAGCCCAGGGGAAGATGCTCTGAGGACGCTTGCATCCAGGAGTGGGAGGAAGACCTCAGAGAGCGAGCAGAGCGGCAGCCTCCCGCGGCCCAGCCTGACGAACGCCCCTGTTCTATTTTTATATGCGCGTCTCGCGTGCCAAACCCTGGATGGCCTCCCTCAGCTAGCGCGCACCACCTGCGCTTTGGCCCTGAAGCGAGAGCAATCAGCCATGTGGTCCTGGGGAGACTTCCTGAAGGTGTGGCTTCTGAGAGGCGGAGTGGACATCCGATACGCGGAGCCTCTCGGAGAGAGTGAGTGGAAGGGAAGCGAGGTGACTTCCTCCTAAGAGCAAAGCGGCCAGGACTACGTGACTCCTGGCGGGTTTTTCTCCCACTTGGGAACAGCCATTCACAGAGGGGCCTCTTCCGCTGAGCCCGCTGCCCCCGGTAGCGTGCGCCCCTAAGCCTCACACCCGCTCCATCTCCCAGGGTGCGCTCCATCACCAGAGCCGGGGCCACCAGAACCGCGCTTGCCCGTCAGCCTTCGCCACGTTTACCTGGAGCAATGATATCTCTTGTTACTTTATTTTGTCTATGAGAGAAAGAGGTTTCTAAGATTATTTCTGTGTGTATGAGTGCTTTGACCCCACCCTCCAGATTGCAACCTTTATCCCAGAAGTCCAAGTGGCACGCAATCATAAGGACAAGCTGCACGTTTCAAATCATAGCCACCAGCAATGAACGTTCCGAATCAAACTCATTACCATCCGCTACACCTGGGGTGGGAACGAAAACCTGGCCCAAATGCCGTTTTGCAGGGTTTTTGTTGTTGTTTGTTTGGTTTGGTTTTTCGAGACAGGGTTTCTCTGTTGTAACTCTGGCTGTCCTGGAACTCACTCTGTAGACCAGGCTGGCCTTGAACTCACAGAGATCCGCCTGCCTCTGCCTCCCGAGTGCTGGGATTAAAGGCATGTGCCAACACTGCTCAGCCCCGTTTTGCGTTTTTAAAGAACGCAGAATTACAAAACTCCTTCAGAGCGTCCCGCTACATGGCTCCATGTGTGTATGTGCACCATGTGTGTGCCTGGTGCCCACCAACGTCAGTGGCCATTGGATCCCCATGGACTGGCGTCACAGAGGATAGGAAGCCACCGGGGGGTGCTGGGAATCAAATGTGGGTCCTTCGCAGGGCAACAAGTGCTCTCAACCACTGGGCCAACTCTGCAGGCTGGAGGAGGAGTTTTATTTACCTCTTGAAAACATGCCTCATCATTTACAGTGGATCGATTTCTCTTGTTCGGATTGCTGATTTCTCAGATCGCAAATTTTCAAGCAGTCCTTTGGATATCCTTCAGCATTTTTCCAGGCTAAGCTCACTCTACGAATCTTAATGTTATTCTCCCAGCTCTGTGCCACTCTCTGGTCCTCATCCTGGAATACGGTCCTATCTTGGTCCCGTCCAAGTTTTTACCATCCACGCTCAGAGAAAAGCACGTTGTCAAACACCGTAGATGTAAGGCATCTTCTTTCCTTTGTGAGAATTCGCATCGCCCTCCCAGGTTTAGAGTTTATGGTTTCCCTTTATATTAATCTTTCCCTGTGTGACCTAATGCTGTATGATCTTGCTTCTAAGAAAAATCTGTCTCTGACATTTTGATGTATTTCCTTCTAACTTTCTTTTCTTGATATCATATAAGTCCTTATTGTATTGTATGCTAATGGAATGAAACTGTACCTATTTTGTAAACTTGCTCTCTTTTTAAATTAAAGCTCACTTCAACTCATTAAAAAAAAAACAAAAACCAATCCTGTCTCTTTCTTGAATTTTGTGAGCTATGCTTTCAACAGTCTTAATAATCCACGTAATCATGCCCATTTTCCTCTTTCTGTTAGGATTCCTACCATTTTTGGAGTTTTCCTAGGGGTTGGATCTCTGGCTTTTGCCAACAATTTCCCCCTTTTCTGGAATTCCACAGGCCCATACTTATAACCTCTGCGTTTAGGGGGCTCAGACAAGAGGACTATTGATGCCAGCCTGGACTATATAAAAGATTCTGTCTCCGAAAACAGTTTTAATATTTGAACATTGTCATCCGACACAAGCTAGTGTCAGTTATTACGATGAAGTTTTCAGGGAATATTGTATCATAAGTACATTTTATTTTGTATGAAAAATTGAGAATCAAAGAGATAACACGTCTTAATTTAACACCAGTTTTCCTCTTATGTACAATATACTGTTCTAGAAGCCAAAATACAAAAATAAAACACAAAGTTTTCAATACTGCAGGAGAGGCAGGTAAATTAGCAAAAGACAGCTTCACCTAAGCTAATGCGCTGACAGTCGTAGATAAGTTTGGAACGCTATTTAACATTTAATCCCTCTGACTTTGCTTTGCTGCAAAGTCATTTTTATAAAATGGGAATCATAACGCTTGATCCTGTGGACTACGTAAAGTTAAATTGAAACATGTCAATAGAAAATAATACGTCTCGGTAAATGGTAATTATGTGGTAAGAATTCAAGAAGTATAGTCCACGGAAACAAGGGGATGCCCAAGACCCATTTCAGCAGGTCCATGTGGCTAGGCCATCTCACTGGAAGGCACTGTTGTTCTTTTTGTTGATTGTATAAAGTCAATAAAGGATAAACCTGGTGCCATTTCAGTATAAATAAAAATTATGGCACCAGGCAATACTAATAGCCATTGCACTTTGCCCCACCATATACTGTTAAAGCGGCGAGGGTGGGGGTGCAGGAGAGGGGGACAAATTTTACCCAGAAATTTCCCTGATGAAGCAGAAGAAATTGCTAATTTTATATAACCTTGACCTTTCCATACACATACTTTTAATAATCTATGAGATAAAATGGGAAGTAAACATAAGGAATGGGCGTCTCAGTCAAGAGCACTTATGTAACTCTTGATGCCAAACAGCTTGTGTCTGTGGGACGCCATTTTTACTTAGTGGTAGACAAAGGACCGTCACTCAAACTACAGCATCTGGATAACATGGTCAAATGAGCGAAGTGGTCCTGATTAAATTTGTCGCCAATGATAAGATTCAAATTGAATATCCTTGACGAGGTCTGCGTAATCAGATCCTCAAAGTCCATTCTGCAAGGTAATGTACTCATGTGTCCTGGGGATCCTGTGAGGGCAGGGAAATCTTTGCAGGGTAGTTAATCTGTCTGCCTAGATCACTGTGACTTGGACATGATTAACAACCATGAATCGACAACTATGGAACATTCAACTAACAGCATCAAAAAACATTTCTAAGTATATATGAACACTGATCAAGAGAGGTCTCGTCTGAGTCTCTGCAACAATTCTCAATATCTGTAGGAGGATTCGATGATGTGTGTTCTACGATCCCGATTAAGTCTGTACGCACAGCACGCGCACGCAGGAGCCTGTAGAATGCTGTGCATACAGGCGCAGGCACACATAAAACTATTTCTTTAAACAAGCATCCAGTTTGTAAATATTTAGGAACTTTTTAGTTATCTTTGTATTACTAATTTCTGACTGAATTGTTTTTGTTTTCTCTAGTTAAGCGCACTCTGCACTTCCAGAGGGCCTGAGTTTGTTTCTCAGTACCCAAGTCAGGAGGCTTAAAACTGCCCGTAACCCCAGCCAGCCTTTGAGGGCACCCATATGCATGTGACATCCACTCAGACAAAGATACATAAAAAAAAAAAAAAAAAATCTTTAAGAGAAGAAAAGTATCCATTCTTCACAAATTCTTCTAAAAGAATTTAGAAGAAGGAATATAAAGTCTCATCCCCAGCCGTGTAGCAGACCACTTCCAGGAGCCTGTTCCTCCTCTCTGCTCCCATTCTTTGGGGATTCATCAGATCCTCTCAGGAAACCCATCGGACCTTTCTCATTCCATCCCTTTTTGTCAATTGCCAGTACCCAGAGGCACTCCGTACCTGGGATCTCGCTGGTTATGCAGGCCTGGGAGTCAGATAAGCGATCTCTACTCTCCTTCCTGCTCTCCATTTCCAACTCAACAGTCTCGTCCCCAGCCTGGAGAAAAATTCTTGCCGGGGCCTGTCCTCCCTCTCTGACTCCTCTTGGCAGGCCCACCTTTCCCCCTTCCTGTGGACCCTTTCAGCCCCACCCCATTCTAAACCATCTCTATTCCTTTGCATCAGCCCCCAATACCAGGATACACATTCTACCTAGAGCATCAGTGGGCACATCTGGCAGGGACGCAGAAGCACTGTCTACCAAGCAACCTATAGCCATTGTACATTGCTAAGATCCAAAGAGGGCAGTAGAAACGAAGGAATGAAATACCCATCCAACACAGACAAGACCAGATAGCAACACCTAGAATTACAATTATCCCAAACACAGACGCCTAGATATCAGTGCAAAAACACAATCATTAGCACCCAAGACAGTACGCCTCCACCAGAACCTAGCAACCCTACGACAGTAGGCCCTGAGAAATGAGATACAGTTGAAGCCAAAGACAAGAAGCTATTACGAATATGCTTAAAGATCTCAAATAAGATATAATTAAATCTATTAATGAAGTCTGTGAAAACAGAAACAGTATAATAAACAATGTGAACAATTCAAGGCGTAAAACTAGAAAAAATAGAATTACTAGAGAAAACCCAAACTGAGAAAAAACTGGAAATGAAAAAAGACAGGAACTCAAGCAGCCTCACCAACAGAGTACAAGGGGTGGAAAAGAGGCAACTGACAGCAAGAAGAGATGGCTATCTCAGTCAAAGAAAATGCTAAATCTAAAGCAACCCAGGCACAAAACATCCAGGAAATCCAGGATGCTTTTTAAAAAAGACCAAATCTATGAATGATAGGAATAGAGGAAGAAGAAACTCAGAATCATAGGAGGACGTTTCCCCCATCTGAAGAAGGAAGTGCCTATCAAGATATAAGAAGCATGCAGAACACCAAATGGTCTGGACCAGAAAATAAATTTTCCATGTCACATAATAACCAACACTAAATGTACAAAGTAAAGAAAGAACATTAGAAGCTGCAAGAGGAAAAGGTACATAAACAAAGTTCTCAACCTGTGGGCCGTGACCCCTTCGTGGTCGAATGACCCTTTCACAGGGGTATCCTGAGACCAACTGCATATCAGATATTTAAATTATTATTTATAACAGTAGCAAAATTACAGTTATGAAGTAGCAACAAAAATAGTTTTATTTATTTTTTGGTTGTTTGTTTGGTTGGTTTGATTTGGTTTTTCGGGACAGGGTTTCTGTGTTGTAACTCTGGCTGTATAGGTCAAGAAATCTGTCCACTTCTTTTAGGTTTTCCAATTTGGTCAAGCACAGGTGCTTAAAGTCTACCCCTCTATTCTCTGGATTTCCCCAGCATCTGTGGTTATGTTCATCTTTTGTCTCTAATTTTTTTTTTAATTTGAATCTTTTCCCTGCACCTTTTAGTTAATTTGGCCAATGGTTTATCAATAACTGATTTTCTCAAAGACCAACTCTTCATTTCATTGTTTGTATTTTCTGTTTGTTTCTATTTTATTGATTTCAACTGTGTTTGACTGTTTCTTACTGTTTCTTTTTTTTGGGGGGGTATTGTTTCTCCTTTTTGTTCTAGAGCTTCCAGGTGTTCCATTTAGTTACTAACATGGGATCACTCCTTTTTAAAATGTAGGCACATTATTCTGTGAGCTTTCCTCTGGGCACTGCGTTCCTTGTGTCCCAGAAGCTTGGGTATGCTGTGTATTCATTTTCGTTGAATTCTAGAAAGTTTTAACTTCTGTATTTCTGTCTTGACCCAGTAGTTATTCAGTAGATGGTTTTTCAGTTTCCATGAGTTTCTGTTGTTTCCGTTATTGTTGAAATCCAGTTTTAATCCACGGTGGTCTGACAGGATGCAGGGGTGGGGGCAGGGTATTTCAATGTTCTTGTATCTGTTGAAACTTGATTTGTGACTAAGTATGTCATCAGTTTTGGAGAAAGTTCCATGAGCTGCTGAAAAGAAGGTATATTCTTTTGTGTGTGGGTGAAATGTTCAGTTAGGTCCATTTGGTTTACGAAGTCTGTTAGCTCCAGTATCTCTCTGTTTAGTTTTTGTCTGGATGACCTGTCTATTGGTGAGAGTGTGGTATTGAAGTCTCCCACCGTCAGTGTGTGAGGGTCATGTGTGTGTTTAAGCTTTAGAAATGTTTCTTTTATAAACCTAGATGCCTTTGCATTTGGGACATAGATGTTAAAAACTGAAACATCATCTTGGTGGATTTTTCCTTTGATGAGTATGAAATATTCTTCTTCATCTCTTTTGATTAATTTTGGTTTGAAGTCTATTTTGTTTGAATGAATGGCTACACTGGCTTGCTTCTTAGGTAGATCTTCTTGGAAAATTTTTTCCCAACCCTTTACTCTGAGGTAATGTTTATCTTTGATGTTGAGGTATGTTTCTTGTATGCAGCAGAAGAATGGATTCTGTTTTCACATCCATTCTGTTAGTCTGTGTCTTTTTATTGGAGAATTGAGTCCATTGGTGTATAAGATTTTGTTAGAAAAAAAAAAAGTACTTAAAATGTATCTAAAATGTGACAGTTTTTCTTCTAAAAGGGGGTGTGGGTTTGGCTGTTTTCACCATTTGAATCTGGGCTCTCAAAAGCTGTCGTTACTTGTCTCACTGGCAACGTGATTCTGTCCCTCTGTTCCAAGCTGCTAGATTTCTAACCTGCAACTTTTTAAACCTGTTAGCTCATAGGGTTAGGTAGGAAATGAAAGGATAGGAAGGAAAGAAACCTTTACAGCCCCTTCTGGCTGTCTTAACCTGTCTATGTCTGGGGAACTGAACTAACTCTAACACTCGGGCTCAGCTTCTCCCAGCACCGCAATTACGGAGAAGATCTAAATTGTAACTTTTCTAAAACCCCAGTTAGTTCATTTTATCTGTCCTTATTTCTGCCTGCTTCCCTATCGGCAGCTTCTGTGCTCTCTCTTTCCCTGTCCTGCAGAAACTCTGCTGTAACTCTTAGCCTGCTAACTGTCAACTCTGCTGTTTCAACTGTCACTCTCATTTACCTCCCTCCAAGCTGTTCCCAGAAGTCCAAGTGGCGTATGACCACACTGGGGAGGGGCTTTTCCCTGGCAAGGCTTCACTCTATGGTATTGAAAGACACTAATGACCAATGATTGTTAATTCCTGTTTTGTTATTGTTGTTGTTGCTGGTGCGTGTGAGATAGAGAGAGAGTGTGTGTGTGCAAGTGTGGGTGTGCTTTCCTTATTTTGGTATTGCTGGTGTGAGATTTTTTATTTTCTGTTTCTTCATGGGTTTAGTTTACCTGTTTGGGCTGGAGCTTTCCTTCCAGTAGCTTCTGTAGGGCTGGATTTATATTGTTTAAATTTGACTTTATCATGGAATATCTTATTTTCTCCATCTATGGTGATGATTGAAAGTTTTGCTAGGTATAGTAGTCTGGGCTGGCAGCTGCAGTCTCTTACAGTCTACAGGACATCTGTCCAGGCCCTTCTGGCTTTTAAAGTCTTCATTGAGAAGTTGAGTGTAATTCTAATAGGTTTGCCTTTATATGTTACTTTCTCTTTTTCCCTTCCAGCTTTTATTATTCTTTCTTTGTTCTTTATGTTTAGTGTTTTGATTATTATATGACAAGAGGACTTTCTTTTCTGGCCCAGTCTATTGATTCTATATGTTTCTCTTACCTTACGGACCTTTCCTTCTTTAGGATAGAAAATTTTTCTTGTATTATTTTGTTGAAAATATTTTCTGGGTGCTCTGAGAAATGTCCAGATGCCTGCATAATGTCCAGGTACCTACATGATGTCTGAGTACCTGCCTTATGTCCAGTTGTCCTGTAGAATGTCTGAGCGCCTGTGTGGTGACCTGGTACCTGAGGGATGTCAGGATGCTTCATGATGTCTGGGTAGTGAAGCCCAAGCTTCAGATTGAACTTTGTCATGTGTGGTCTCAGGCTAATATGGGCTATGGGATGCCTGCTCCTGCCACACAGACTAAACTTAATTTTTTTGTTTGTTTGTTTTGGGTTTTTTTCTTTCTTTCTTGGAGGGCACAGGGGTGAGAGAGTGGGTCTGGGAGGAATGGGAAGAGAGTGTGATTGAGATACATTGTATGAAACTTTCAAATGATTGATGAAAGTATTATGTGGGGAAAAAGTACAATGGGAAAAAAAGAGAAAATATTTTCTGGGCCTTTGATCTGGGATTCTTCTCCTTCCTCTAATCCTATTATTCCTAGGTTTGGTCTATTCATAGGGTCCCAGATTTCCTGGATGTTTTGTATCAGGACTATTTTAGATTCAATATTTTCTTTGGCCAATGTATCTATTTCTTCTGTTGTATTTTCAATGCCTGAGACTCTTTCTTCCATCTCTTGTATTCTGTTGGTGAAGGCTGCCTCTGTATTTCCTGTGTGCTTACCTAGATTTTTTTTATTTCTACAATTCCCTCAGTTTGGTTTTTGTTTGTTTGTTTGTTTTTTTCTTTTTCTTTTTTTGCTTTCAGATCTTAGACGTCTTCTTGGCTGTCTTTAGTGGATTTATTGATTTCCTCCAATTCTTTGTTTGTTTGTTCCTCAGCTTCTTCAAGGGACTTATTCACGCCCACTTAAAAGACTTCTATCGTCTTCATAAAGTTGGTTTTAAGGTCTTTTTCTTTTGCTTCAGCTGTGTTGGAATTTGCAGGGCTTGGTGTGATAGGGTAGCGGGGTTCTGATGGAGACACATTGCCCTGGCTGTCATTGACTGTTTCTTACCCTGGCATCGAGGCATCTGGGCTTGGAGTGACTATAGGTCTAGGTGGCAGTTTTTGAGTTTGTCTTTGTTGGATGGGTGTTTTGTTCCTTGGTTTCTGTTTCCTCTCTGGTCTTCTAGTCTGGTTGGCCTGTGGTTGAGCAAGGGGTCTCTGCCTGAGTTGGGAGCTGGGACATGGTGAGGAGGATGGGAGGGAGAGTTGGGGATAGTGGAGAGGGCACCAAGAGTGGAGGAGGTCCACAGGCTAGTGGCCTACCTGGAATTCTGGTGGCTGGCGAGGCCTCTGGTCCATCATGGAGTCTCCATCCAAGTTGTAGCTGTGATAATCGGCCTGCTTTCTTATATAACTCAGGGCAGCACCTTCTACAATGGGACAGGCCCTCCCACATCCATCATTAATTAAGAAAATTTCCCCATTGGCTTGCCCACAGACCAATCTGATAAAGGACTTCATCTCAACTGAGGTACCCTCTTCCCAGTTTTTGCTTAATTGGCAAAAAACTAATCAGCACAAATACATTAGTGTACTCACAGATTCTAGATCTATCTTTCAAAGATCATTACTTAGCCTTAATGTTTTGGGCCCAGAAATTCAGAGGAAATATGTACAAGGATTCAAGTAAAAGATTTACGTGCAAGACCAAGCAATGATTTGATCCTGAAGGAAAACTTAAAGTCACCATAAAAGGCTGTAGTGTTTGTCATTTCTCTGAACTGTCCTAATTGTGGATCCTCCAATTATACCTATTAGTGTCCATAGTTCAAATACTAGTTATTAATATTTAACATTAGAACCCAACAAGGCCTTAGGACTTGAACGGGGACAATTTTCATGTGAAAGACGATATGCTTATCCCAGAGTGAAATAAATGGGAGACAGCAAGAATGCTGGTTGGAATTCCTCTCGCTTTTTTCCCCTTTATATTTTTTAGACAGTGTAATTCCAATTTAGAAATTATCATCTAAGCATCACTGAAAAGATGAATAATTAAGAAAATTACCTTCATTGTCAGATGTGATCATTCCATTCCATTAAGTAGTCGTGTCTGAGATCATCAAGTCTCGCCTGGTGGGCAAGTCCTCACGTGCTCCAGAATCTAGAGTCTAGATTCACAGGCAATGTTAGGAGTATTCCGAACAGCAGCTTGTCTGGAAGTATCGGTCTTCTGATAGCATTGTGAATGTAAGAGAAAAGCACATAATGGAAATGTAACATTTGAATGTCACTATTCAGCCACTGGAGCTCTTAGTAGGTAGTGATGTGCAGGATTATGAGTTCGCTGAGTAATGCAGGAGTCACAGGAAGAACTGCTTTCTTAGGCCTTTGATTCACACCAATGTTTCCTCATTTTCTCTACTAATGTACAAGAAATCCCTTTGTCCTTTTTCAATGGCTCAGTTTGTTTTTGGTTAAAAACCATATTCCATTTGGTTTTTTTAAAAAAAATATTCCATGTCTTCTAGCATGCTGAGTTTGCATCTCTGAAGCTTTTCAATTTATTTCCATCTTCTCTCCAACAACTGACGGGTTAGTCATAGCTGATAACTGCTACCCTCGCAAACTGAAATCCCTTCCTGACCACAACCTCTTGGTCCTGCCGCCTGTCTCCCCACTCCGCTCCACCTGGCCTTTGCCTGCATTGTTATTTCCAGGTCTTCAGTGCTTATCTGCGTGAGGTAACCAGCATCACCAGCCAAAGGCAAAGAATCTTGACATAGCATGTCCTGCTCAGACCTGCCTTGACCAAGGGCATGATTTAGGTGAATTTTTTAAAAAGATACTACACTTTTAAAGGTACAATTTTAAAGATGTGTTCACATGAGAAAACTCAGGGAGGGAAAAGTATTGTTTAAAACTATTTTTCCATCAATTTTCCTCACAGGTTTTTCTATATTCTAAAGCATATCCAACATTTAATCTCTAGCTTTTTTTCAGTTACTTCTAAACATCCTGTTCTGTAGGATGTCTGTTCACTCTGGTAATCTTTTTGCTATGTAGGAGAGTTTTTGTTTTGTGCAATCACATCTGTCAGTTCTTGGGGCTATTTCCTGTAGTATTGGATTCTATTCAAAATATCCTAGTGTCTGCCCTGCTTTTCTTTAGCAATTTCAGTGTTTCTAGTTTTAAATCAAACTAGATTAGATTTAGGTTGATTAGTTAAACTGATGTTTTTTGTGTTTGTTCAGGGTGACAGATATGGATCTAATTTCATTCTTCTTCAGGGAAAGTATCCAATTTTGCCAGCACCCATTTATTGAAAGTGATTTTCTTTTCTCTAGTGCATGTTTTTGCCTTTTGTCAATATTTAGCAGTACACAGTATGCAGGTTTATCACTGGTCTTTTAATGTTCCAGTGTTTTGCATGTCTGTTTTTGTGCTAGTACTATGCTGTCTTTCTAGGGCTCTGCGGGATAGCTTGAGGATTGGTAGTGGTGTTCTTTGGGTTGTGTTCTTTCTGCCTAGAATACTTTTGATGTTATGGTGATTTGAATGAGGATGCCCCCTCCCCACATAGGCTCATCTATTTGCATGCTTAATTCCCAGTTGAACAGGTGGGAAGAACTAGGGATGTCCTCATTGGAGGTGGTGTGTCTCTGGGAATGGGCTTTGAGGTTTCAAAAGCCCCAGTCAAGCCCAGTGTACCTCTCTGCCTCATGATTCTATCTCAGGATTTAAGCTCTCAGGAATTGCTCCAGTGCCTGCCTGCCTGCCTGCCGCCACACTCCGTCATGATGGCCATGGACTAATCCACTGAAGCTGTAAGCAATCCTCCACTTAAATGCTTTCTTCTGTAAGTTGCCGTGGTCGGGGTGTCTCATCAGAGCCTTAGAACAGTGACGAAGACAGGTGCCTTGTGGTCTTTTGCGTTTCTATACGAGTTTTAAGATTTAAGAATGTCATTGGAATTTTGATAAGGCTTGGACTGAATATGTGGGTTGTTTTGGTAGCATAGCCACCTTCACAATTCTGCTAACTGAAGAGCAGGCAGGTTTTTCTGTTATCCGCTTTTTTTCACAATCTTCTTTCGCTGTCTTAAAATTTCCTGTATAGTCTCTTACCTCCTTGGCTACACTTATTTCCAGCTGTGGTGCTGATTATGGTTTTGCTTCTTCCTTTCCCTTCTCTTCCTTTTGAGGCAATTGTGGATTCAATATTTTTCCTGATTTCTTTTCAATAAGTTTGTTATTGATATATATATATATATATAAGCTACTGCTTTTTGTATGCTGATTCTCTATTCTGAAAATTACTGAAAGTGTTTACAAGATCCATAAGTTTTCTCTGGGGTTCATGAGGACTTTTCAGTATAGAATCATGTGATCTGCAAGTAGGAATAGCTTAACTTCTTCCTTTCCAATTTTTATCTTTTATGTCTTTATCTTATTACTCTAGTTAAGACTTCAAGCACTGTGTTGAATAAGAATGAAGAGAATGGGCATCTTCGCCTTACTCAAAAATGTAAAAGTCTCATTGTTCCCTGCTGAGTGTAAGGTTAACAGTAACCTTGTGCTGAAGAATGTTCGATTCCTAGTTCCTTTATGAAGGCATGCTGAACTTTGTCAAATGCCTTTTCTGTAGCTATGGAGATGGTCATGTGACTTAAGTCTACTAACGTAGTGTTACATTTATTGATCTGTGTACGTGGAGCAAACCTTGTATCCCTGGGATAAAACCAACATATTCATTATTCGTTATTCATAATCATCTTAATTTTTGATTTTTGATTCAATTTGTGAGTACTTTGTTGAGGATTTTGGCGTGTGTATTCGTCAGAGAGATTACAGTTTTCTCTTGTAGTTGTCTTTTTGTTTGATGCTTTTGGTACAGGATTATACCGGTTTGGTAGTGTTTCCTCCCTTTCTCGTGTGGCTTGAAATATGTCGCTCCATGCCTTCCTGGCTGTTAGGTTTGCTAATAGCCTATCTACGATGCTGACGTCTGGGTCTGTGTGTTAGTCGTCAGTCTTCCCTTACAGCTTTTAGTATCGTGTCTTTGCTTTATATTTTAGACATACTGGCTGGGATACATCACGATGAGATTGTTCTGTAGCCATATCTATTTGGGCTTCTAGACGCTTTCTTTCTTGAATGCCCATTTCTTTACCTAGCTTTGTGAAATTCTTGGGTATAATTTCACGGAACAGCTCGCCGAACAGCTATTTGATCTCATCTCAGCTTATTCTGTCCCGTAGATTCCTAAGTTTGGTCTTTTGAGTAAAACTCATTCTTGGAAGTTGTGGTCATGTAACAGACTCTTCTTCCTGGTTGAGTGTAGCTTGTCCCTCGCTTCCTATGCCTTTATAATGGAATTCGGCCCGTGATGTTTGTAGTGGCTAATGTACTGAAGTGTACCTTATTCTCTTTGTCTTTGATGGATTGTCCAATCCCCCCACTTTGCCTTTAAGGCCAGATTTTTCTGTCCTCTCCATGATCCATCCTACCACGAAGCCTTCCACGGCCTTTATTTGTGCCTGTCATTTCCAGCATTTTAATTTGTTTTTTTCTTCAGTATTTCTTTTTATTACATTCTTCTTTCCTATCATATAAATTCCTTATTCCAACCAGTTGTTTCTGTTCTCTTGGGATTCGTCTCATTTATTTCTTTGAACATACTTTTGTCATTCTTTGTGGTCTGATATTTTTATCTGCTTTACTTTCACTGGAGACCATTAGTGTGCAATTAGCAATTCCTGGAAAAGTCATGCTGCTTTTTTATGTTTCTTATATCACTGCATCAAGATTTACACATCTGGGTTACTTTGTGGCTTGTATTTTTTCTTCCCTTATCAGTTGTTATTCTTTAATTTGAAGCATTTGTGATTGTCCAGTGGGGCTACATTGTGGCATCGTTGAGGTGTGTGGTTCGGGAATTAGGTTGTGCAGGAGTCTGGAGTACCTTGGGTGGCCTCCCTATTATCCCCAACATGGAAGATGAGCTGTGGGAGCAAGCGCAGACACATGACATATGCAAATGTCACACTAGCTAACAACGGTGGTCTCTTCAGCCTCAACAGCTCTGCAGGTCAGTATGTGGCACAACTGTACTGAATGCAGCAGCGCAGACCCAGCTCCCTCCGTGGCACCAGCTCTCCTAGCCCAGTGATGTGTGGGAAGCGAGTGGGAACCTTCTACTCTCTAATTTCAGAAGAGCTTATCTTCAGTGATTTGCTAGATTAGGATAGATAAGTTTGCCTTCTGAGTCCTCTCAAACTCCCACGTTTGTACTCTCCTGGCTTTTGCTTGATTTCTGGGATGGATATGGGCTTCGAAACTGTTTTTCCCTCATTTATTTGAAGGCATTGTTCTATTGTTTTCTGACACTTTTTGACGAAAGTATGCAACCTGCCCTGATTCTCAACCCTTTACAATGTCCTTTATTTTCAGTTTAAGCTTCTAAGAACTTTAGTTTAACTTTGATATCCTGAAATTTCACATTGACACAATAAAATGTTGTTTTTCATTAATTGGGGGGGTCACTTTGGATGCCTTTCAATTAGGAAGTCCCTCCCGTTTCTAGGAAACCACCTTACACTACATTTCCGTATCTTCTCTAGCCTCTTTCGGGAACTCATCTTCATTAGGCCTCTTATAGAAAGCCCCCTTAATTTTTCCCTACACAGTTCCTACCTTGGTGTGTTGTTCTAAGTGGTGCTTACTCGGCTTTCTCTTAACTTTATTCTGTTTTATCTTGGCAATCCCTACAATTTCGAAAAGTTCTTTATTGGTTGTTGAATGTTTATTCATAGCATCTGCTTATGGATGCAGGATCTTCTTTCAGTGGCAATACTCGTTGACTAAAGGTTTCTTTGGGGATTGTTTTTCTGCTTATGTTTCTATCACTCATGTCACAGATTTTTCTAAAATTTCTGGGAATGTTGATATGTTAAAAAATAACACATTAAACCTGGCATCTAGACATTTGACAGGGGCTCAGACCCTTAGCTGGAAGACGGTCCTACGGTTATGAGTGGGCTCTTTTTGTTGCAGGCTGTGCAAATGTTAGACCGCCAAGACCTTCGTTACAGGGCCATTTGATTTCTTCAGAAAAAGACACGAAGATCTTTCATCTCCGGTCAGGTGCTCGGTTTCTTGATGGAGGTTTGACTTCCTATTTTTAGCCCTACAGTATTTTTCTATCTTCCTTAATTAAAATAGGGTTAGGCTTCTCCTAAACCTTTAGCTGTTTGTGCTTGTATTTTAGGCTGTGGTTTCCTCAGTTGTCTCTCTTCATCTCCTCCCCTGCCCAGCCCACCCCACCCACCCCACCCCACCACAGCACACCCCACCACACCCACCACACCCCACCCACCCCATCATACCCCACCACACCCCACCCACCCCACCCCACCACACCACACCACACCCCACCCACCCCACCACACCACACCACACCCCACCCACCCCACCCCACCCACCACACCACACCCACCACACCCACCACACCACACCCCACACCACACCACACCACACCCCACCCCACCCCACACCCCACCCACCCCACCACACCACACCCCACCACACCCCACCACACCACACCCCTATCACACTTCATCTTTCAGGCATTCATTAATGTAACTACTGTGGATGGCCCATCTGCACGTTTACAATCCTCAGGAATTTATTCCATCTATATTATTTCAGTGCCAAGTGTGGTTCCAGGAAGAAGAAATATATATATATATATATATATATATATATATATATATATATATATATATTCTGGATCTACCAAAGGAATACTACTTAATCAGTTTTCTAGAAAACATTTCAACTACATTTTTTCAAAGCCTCCTGGGTAAATCACGCTTGTGGTGCTCCCTAGCTAAGGATAAAGGTTTTGCACTACATAAGGGTCAAGAAAGCCTTCATCGAAGTACTCAGTGAGACAGAAAGGAGACGTTACAGTGAAACTGCCCAGCAGACATGAACCAGAGTGCAGTGTTTTTGGCAGGGAGGAGGAGGACTGGGGGAGCTCAGGCCCCGTCCTGGGGAGAAGAGAACAGTGCTAAGAGGCTAATGACTTCTCCATCCGCTGTTGAAGATAGAGGACCGTGTTGTCTCCCTGTCGTTAGCACTCCTGGAGATCATCTTTATCAGGAGCCTTTAAACCAGCAAGGAGTAGCTCATTTGGGCAGAAGGTTTGTGATGGAGTTTCTGATTACCATTTGGTTCCCATGAGATGTAGAATCAATACAAGTGTTTTCATGTACAGCCTATAATAACAGGGCTAAGTAAACTTTACTGAGTTCTTAAAAGAAATCTTACGATAAGGCAAGAGAAGACTATTTCCAACGGATAATTACGTTGGAAGTGGCTAAAGATAAGACTTCATTTTAGAAGACGAAAGTTTCTAGGATCCAGAGACGCTAACTCACAGGAAGGCTCACGAGGACAGAGGGCTGAAGTCAAGAGACGGGAGTGCCGAGAGTAAGACTCGCTCTGATGTTCAGGACTTTGATGACTTCTAAATCCAGGCTAAACAGTATTACACAAACCAGCCTTGCGTTGCGATGATGAAATGCCTGGGGCACTAATTCAGGGAAAGAAACCTCATTTGGTTCACAGTTTAGATGTTCAAAGGCAAGTCTGATTGATGACAGCACATCACGACAGGGAGGAATTCATAGAGGTGTCATCTACTAGTGCTCCTCTAAGATGGTGGGGTGGGAGGAAGGGAAGGAAGGAGGCTCGAGGAAGAGAGGGAAAGGAGGAGGGAAACAGGAGGGAAAGTGGGCAGGACCTCACATTTCTTTTCTAGGGCAAACCCCTACTAACCAAAGCTTCACCATCTTCACTTGCACCACTCTGGATCAACTCCTCAACCACAAGCCTCTTAGGGACTCTTGAAACTATTTTCTAAACCATAGCAAGCAGCAATCTGGAAGAAGAGCAAGTTTAGTGAGCCGGGCAGTGGCTCACGGTCACTTGGGAGACCCAGCCGGGTCTTGGGAGTGAGTTCCAGGACAGCCAGGGTTACCACAGAGAGACCCTGTCTTGAAAAACAAAAACAAAAAATTGTGTGTGCACATGTGTTGCATACCTGTGTATATGTGTATGTAGGAAGTTCAGAGGTCAACATTTGGCATCATACTCTAGTGCTCTGAAAACCTTGCTTTCTGAGACAGGGTTTCTCACTGAAACTGGAGCGCATGCATTCACTTTGAATGGTCAGTGAGCTCCCAGGATCCACCTATCTCTGCCTCTCCAGCACTCAGCTGCACACAGCTTTTTAATGTAGAGCTGGGGTTTCAAACTCAGGTCCTCGTGTTTGCATAGCAAGACTCTACCAACTGAGCCATTTCCCCAGCCCCAACATGTGTCCCAAGACAGCTTTTTTTCATCCGGTGTGGCTCAGAGAAGCCAAAAGACTGGACACTTCTACCTTATTAGATGTCTGCCCATTTGATTATTAAAAATATTACGTATATGGGTGTTTCTCCTGCATGTGTCTGTGCACCACATGCTGGCAACGCCCAGGAAGCCAGAAGAGAGAATGTGATATTTTTGAAACTGTAGTTACAGAGGATTGTGAGTTGTCATGTGGGTGCTGGGGATTGAACCAGGTTCTCTGCAGAGCAGCAAATGCTCTTAACTATGGAGCTATCTTTTCAGCCCACCCATTGAATTTTTACACGCATCTTGTAAAAGGTAATCAAAGTAGCATAAAGAACTTGAGTCACTGCGAGAAACAAGTTAGAATGAAAGTTTGATTTCTCTATATATCATTAACATTTTAATACTTTAGTAATTCTTTATGAAAACAATAAAAACTTGGAGCTATGAGGTTAGCCCGGGGTCACAGCTCTTTAATTCTCTAAAAGAATTTCAATACGAAGTTAAAATAGCTGCTAAGAAGATACAGCTCCACAACTGCCATTTTCCTGCCGAGAATGCAATTTCAACAGGACAATACCTCTATTGTGTAATATAGTGCTAGCATTATCAGCAGCAATGTCTGAAGAATTACAGTTGCAAGTCCTGAATGCTTCGATAACATTCCCAGAGGTCTGGGAGTTTCTGGAACACAGATGTGAATTCAAAGCCTCTGGATTTCAGGATCTGGATTCAAAGCCCATCTATTTACTATGCATTGCTACTACTGCCTGTAGACTGTTGATTCTGGAACGCACCCTCCTTGGTAGAAAGACAAATTATAGGTCTTAAAGAAAGCACCTAACTGAGGCTTTCTTTCCGCTGTAATTCAAAGAATTGAACAGCTTTCAGAACTGTAAGACATAGTCTGGACTCAGGTTAGTGGGATTTTAATGTGCTAAATAAAGCAGGGAAGAGGCCCGATGGGAGTAGAAAACTCCAGTTCTGATACTGGTTTTGCTATATGAAATGTCTCCCCAGGCTCATTGCTTTTGTTTTGTTGTTTTGATTTGCTGAGACAGGATCTCACTGGTGCAGGCTAACCTGGATCTACACTTCAGAGGTTGACTTTGAAATATTGTTTCCCTCTGACAACCCCTTGAGTATTGACATTACTTGCAGGCTTGCTTTACCACACCTGGCTTTGGGTTTTTGTTTCCAGCTGGTGAAGCTAATTTCAAAGGGTCTAGAAACTTTAGAAGGTGAGGCCAAGCTTACAGAAGTAGGCCATGGGGCCAGATTCTGGGAAGTAACTTGCCCATGATGCATTCATGGTCCTCTGCTTCCTGCCTAATGGAGGCTCTCCACAACTGGCCCAGAAACATAAAGCCAAGCAACCATGGTTTGAACCTTTTAACCAAGAGCCTAAATTAGTCTTTTCTTCTTCACAACGTTTCTGCCGGGTATTTGGTCACAGTAATGAGAAAATGGACTAATGTAGTCCTGCCACCAAACAGGAAGGTAATCTAAGACAGCGTGTATTATTTTTTTCATAAGATTAGTATAGTTGATTTCAGAATTCCCAACCAGCTACGAAATCCTATAATTCTTCCCTTCATGAATGTGGAAAGCCTTAATTTCATTCTTTGGAAAGCCCCAGGTATAAAGAACTATCTTGATTCACAAGATCCCAACATCCTCATTTTACTCTCCTCTGAGGTCAGCCTTGGGAATTGTATGGCAACCCCTTTCTCCTTCACCTCCTGTAGTTGTTACCTACTGTGTGACTCATCAAGGAGGTATATTCATAGGTGCAATCCCTTCTAGACCTCAGCAGAGGGGACCACCAGCATGGCCAGTGCCATCCTGGACAGTGGAACCATGACCGTCTGAGCTCAGGTGTTTTTACTGATTCAGAACTCCTTAGGTGATCTACTGATACCACATGCAGATCATTAGCAATCAGCTTCCTCCACAGAAACCCAACACCTGCAGACAATGCAAAACACCAAGAACTAGGGCAGCCCCTCACCCAACAGTGCATAAAACAATTATTTTATACATAACTAAAAATGAACTTCTACAACAATCTCCCATCACCAAATTCTTCACGTAACATTGTCTTTTCTGTTTCATCGCTGTTTGTCCTCTATCCACACTACCAACGCTTAGTGCTAGCATTTTTATCTGAACTACAGATGCTGTGTTTCTTCCTCTCGGAGGACAAGCTCTATTGAACTGTTAGCTTAATGTTTACACGAGGACCAATCCTTTCTTACTTTCATATTCCTTAATAATCTGTCAGCAAAGCCTGTTGCTTCTCGAAGATGTCTAAAACACAATTACACACTGTTTTTCCTGTTGCTCACCTCCCTGCTTTGGAAACCCCATTCCCATTGTAGACTCCCAACACAGCACCCAAAGTGATCATTACAATGTCACTCCTACTCCTCAGGCCTAGGTGTTCGGCCTGGGACCATGGAACTGCATTTCCCTCCACCCTTCTGTTTCAGGTGTGTCTCTCACTGTTCTTACAGCCAGTCTGAAACATGACCACTTTGTTTCTGCCTTTAACTTTGACTTTGTCTTTACTGTTCTGCCTGAAAGCCTCACTCCAGAGAGCTGCATGGCAAGTTAATTCCAGCATCCCCTTCCCATGAGCTTGGTTACTGTCACCCTTTCCAAAACTGTGAAAGCTCACTTGTTTATGCTTACTTCTGCACTTGCTAATACACTGTTTTACTAGGTTTTCTTCTGTCATCGCTCTTCACCATAACAGCAGGGATTTTGTCATATCCTAGACACCTAAAACAGCACCTTGCACGGCGAATGTTCGATAAATGTTATAGAAATGAAGGGACCTGTAACCAGGAAACATTTCATAAAAACACGAAGACAGGCACCTGATAAAATGGCTCCTTTGTGTGTGGCTACACAATATCTGACCAGTTTTTGGTGTCTTTCATGTAAAGAAACCTCATGCTTTTATTGATTGGTAAGTTTACTTCTGTTTTAAAGTTTTAAAACTCCAGGGAAAACAGTCTCTTCATGATCAAGGCCTTACTTTAGTCAAGGGCGGAGGCGCTGAATCTCATCTTATTTTCCAAGGATTATCCAGTGTTCCTGACTAGTTAGGGGAACAAAGTAGAATCTGCTGTATTAGAAAACTCCCAGTTCTGAGCGTTGATGCTCAAAAGGGCTCACGACTCTAAGCCTTAACTGCAAGAGAGAAAAAAGCGGTGATTAAGTACACCGGTCCAATGACGGACTGTAGAAACTCCGTCTCGTTTGTCTTTTCTAATCCGAAAATGGGGGCGGGGAATAGGGGAGAGGAAGAGGGAAGGTGGGTGGGAAACGACCAGCACAGAAGCAAAGAGCCTCCGTTTACGCAGTGGTCACACGGTCACCGCGAGAGGCGTGCGCGTTACTAGCTGCGGGCTGTCGTCCGGTCCTCCCCGGGTTCGGGTCAGCCAGGACACTCGAGGACCGGGCTGCAGGGCCTCCTGCGGGGCGGCCGACGGGTCCGGGGCGAGAGCGTCCGCAGCCCAGCGGGCGTCCGCAGGCCTCGACCCGCTCTCCGCGCACCGCCCGTGAACCGCCCGCCGCGAGTTCGCCCACCGCGGCACCGGCACCGGCGCCCCGCGTCCGCGCCCGCGCGGGGCCGGGGAGGGGAAGGGGGCGGGGCGGGGCGGCCCGGGAGGGGCCGGGGAGGGGAAGGGGGCGGGGCGGCCCGGAGGGGCGGGGAGGGAAAGGGGGCGGGGCGGCCCGGGAGGGGCCGAGGAGGGGAAGGGGGCGGGGCGGCCCGGAGGGGGCGGGGCCGCCCGGGAGGGGGCGGGGCCGCCCGAGCGGCGTCGGCATTCCCAGCATTCCCAGCATTCCCAGCGGCGCGGGGAAAGTTGACCGGACGTAGGCGGCGGCCGCGGCGGTAGCGGCTCCAGGCGGCGGACCATGGTCCTTGCGGGCGGCCGCGGCCCTGTCCCGCAGCGGCCTCGGGCGGCGTCGCGGAGCCGGCTGACTTCCCGGGAGGAGCTGCCGTGCGACTGAGCGGCGGCGGCGGGGCGGCGGGGCGCGCTGAGCGCCGCCAACATGCGGCGGGACCTGCAGGCGGGCGCGGGCGCGGGCGCGGGCGGCGGGGAGCCGAGGCGGAGGCGGCGGCGGCCCGGGAGGAGGCGACGGCTGCGGGCGGCGGGCGCGCGGCCCTAGCGAGGCTGCTGGGGCGGCGGCGGCGGCGGCGGACGTCGTCCGCGAGGATGCTGTCCCGCAAGAAAACCAAAAACGAGGTGTCCAAGCCGGCCGAGGTGCAGGGCAAGTACGTGAAGAAGGAGACGTCGCCCCTGCTGCGGAGTGAGTGTCGCGCCGCGCCGGGCCGCGGGCGGTGGCGGGTGGGGACCCTGCACGGCCCGGGCCGGCGCTGCGGACGCGGCGTCCCGGGTGCTGGTGGAGCCGGGCTCGTAGGGCAGTGTCCGGTCTGCCCCGAGTGCCCCCCGCGGGACTCGAACTCGAACAGCCCGGCTCCTGTAGCGGGTACCTAGAGCCGCCCCGCGTCTCCGAGCAGACGAGCCCTGCTCCGGCGACTATTCGGATCAGGCTGTATACTCCTAAAATTCCGAAAAGGCAGAAGTTACTCAGAAGGCTCTCTGCCGGAGCAGGCGCGTCCCTGATTCCCTCCGTCCCCTTTTCTAGGGTAATGCTCCGTCTCCTCCCAGAGCTTTTCTGCTCCGTTTAAAATACCGGACTCTGGGTTTCGAACTCGAACGTCTTGGTTTTCCTGTTTTAAATCCTTGCGTATTCAGAATAGCTGTAAGAGGAGGCGGCCAGTCCTTTGGGTCTCGCTCTGCGAGCTGGAATGTGTACGGAAGTTATCCTTCTTGGAAGCTGGTGGTAACCCTGTGACTTAAATTAAGCATTACCTCATATTGTAATTGGGAAAGCCGTTCCGAGAGGTCCCTAGGATTTGCCCCAGATCACGCAGAAGAGGGCGGAGAGCATGTTTACCCGTTGTAGCATGTGTCAGGTCCTACAGGTTATGTTAGTAGTTGTAGTGCTTGACAACAGTGTTGGTCAGGTGGGTTCGTCCAATAACTTGGGATTTTATTTTTAATAGCTTGCTTTTTTGCTGCAAATGAAGTTTGTTAAACAGTGAGAGATTCAGCAGTTTCTGTCACCGGCTGTTAGTTATTTCAGTATTAAGTGTATTCTAGTGTTAGCTTCTGACACCTTTAATGTCATTTATTTAATTAAAAAGATGTGCTCCATATCCAGATTTCTTCATGTTTTAAAGGCATCCGCTTTCTCTCTGAGAACGTCTAAGCTGTTTGCACATTCTGTTTTCAGCAGCCCGTTACCTTGTTTGCAGTTATCTGCTCTTAAAGGAGCCATAATTCCAGAGTCTTTGGAATTAGATGATTTTTATTTTCCAATTTTCACATTGAAATGTTTTGCTTTTTAGTTTTGATAATTGTACCTAGAACTGGGTAATTCTGAAAGTAGGAAAACAAAACTATTAATTTAAAAATTCTTTTAAAGAAATCTACCTTTGCATGTTTTGGAGGAGCATTTTTTTTATTTGAATGAAATTGTATTTGCATGAAGAAAGATTCTTGGCAATACTAAAATCAAGTGAAAACAAGCAAACTGTACTCATACATGATGTTGGTGACTGCATTGATTTTTAGATTACTTTTAATCTTATTGACATTGTATTTATCATAGAATGGCACTATGCAGATCTGTTCACTTACAGCCCAGCTTACACATAGCACATTAATGTAGATTATAAATTAATTTGCCTGGGGAAATAATCTCAATTTAAAGTGCCAGTATTAAAATGTGTTTTCTGAAGCCCATTGTTATCTTGATCTTGTGAGAGTAGGCATAAACAACTTTAGAAGAATGTATCATTTATTGAGACGGTGATTCTACTCTGTTCTGTTTCAGATCTCATGCCTTCATTCATTCGGCATGGCCCAACAATTCCAAGACGGACTGATATCTGTCTTCCAGATTCCAGTGCTAATGCTTTCTCAGCTTCTGGAGATGGAGTAGTTTCAAGAAACCAGAGTTTTCTGAGAACTCCAATTCAAAGGACCCCTCATGAAGTAACAAGAAGAGAAAGCAACAGACTCTCTGCACCTTCTTCCTATCTTGTTAGGAGCCTAGCAGATGTTCCTCGAGAGTATGGCTCATCGCAATCATTTTTAACAGAAATTAATTTTGCTGTTGAAAATGGAGACTCTGGTTCCCGGTTCTTTTATTCAGATAACTTTTTTGATGGCCAGAGAAGGCGGCCACTTGGAGATCGTGCACAGGAAGACTACAGATATTATGAATACAACCATGATCTCTTCCAGAGAATACCACAGAACCAGGGGAGGCACACGTCAGGTATGTTGACGTAATACAGCACATTGATTTATATTTACTGATATTTCGATTTAAAGGGTTTTCTTGGAAAGAAAAGAAAGTATTTCTAGAGAAAAAAATTTTCCCATTTTGCCAGTCTTGCGTCAGCCTGCTTGCTAGTAGTTCTTAACAGCTTTCAACCTATAACGAATGACGGAATTCTTGTGTCTGTTTACTGGTTCTTCATACTAAGCGTGGTGCTTCTCTGAAGACTGCCTTGACTGTAAACACTGTGGGCCTTAAAAGCATGAAAAGTTTAATGTCTCTAGTTAGGTTGGAATTAGATTTAGATTTGATAGAATGAGAAAGGTAAGTCGCTCTTAAACCAGGAGAGGACACGAGGAAGGACTGACTGTTGTATGCATGGTGTAGACAATCACACGCTTAGTGGTCTAGCACTGCTTCTCCAAACCCAACACTCTGTAGTCAATAACTATTTCCCAGGTTGGTCAGAAAGACTTACCGGATGGCTGATTGTGTGTGAAACATACTTTTTTTGTAGCAGGCAGGAAATATTGATTATGTCAGTAAGAAAGCTGCTTATTCTTCACTTGTGACCTGGAGGTGATCCTCGTAGGAGGGAGATTAAGGAATGTTGCAGCTCCACTTGGTTCCTAAAGTGCTCATTACTGGAGATGAACTGGTGTAAGCTAAAAAGAAAACTTTTTTTTCCCACCTAGTAAATTGTAGGCATTAAATTTTGTAGGATAAAGAAAACCTGTGAAGCTGATTTGCTTTTTAGCCACTACAACTTCTAATAAACTGACTTAACAGTTTGGAACACAACTATTTTCTCCCTAGAAAAATTATCTTCATTATATATAATGTGTGTAGCATTTTCTTGATCTCCTTGGGATACCTTATTTAGGGACACAAAAGCAGCATACACACATAGTCCTGGAACAACTAATGGTTATACTTTGTGGTACAGTCAGAGGGAGTCAAAAGAAAGATCAGTGTAACCGGAATACTTAGAGTACATGCTCCATAGAGCAGATAGAATTGAAATAGGCTTTGAACTTGGACTTGACATTAATAGGGAAAAAGAAAGGATCAGTGCCTGGAGAGTTGGCTTAGTGGTTAAGAGTGCTGACTGCTCTTCCAGAGGACTGGGTTTATTTCCTAGCATTAGCATAGCAGGTCACAACTTTCTAACTCCAGTCCAAGGAAATTTGACACCCTCTTCCAGCCTCTGCAGGCGCTAGGCATGCAAGTGGTGCGGTGTATGTGCACTGTCCTCCAGGTCTAGAGTGTCAGATCCCCTGGAAGTGGAGGTACAGGTAGCTGTAAGCTGCAATATGGGAGCTGAGGACAGCTCCAAGTCCTCTGCAAGACCAGCAAGTGTTCTTAACCTCTGAGCCAGCTCTCCAGCCCCCAGTGGTTAATATTTTCAAGCAGGTTAATGAGGACCTCATTCAGATTTTGGAAGGAGACAGGAGAAAGTGGGACCCATCCATATTCATAGAACTAGGTCCCTAGGAAGGTTGGAGAGATAAGGGAGAAAGAAGAGTCAGATATGATTAGCATAGCATCTTGGTACAAAGGGTGTGCTTAATGAAGTAAGTGAGTGAATTGATGACCTAGCTTGTTAGCTGAAGGAGAGTAGAAGTAGTAGTTGTTTATTGTGAATGTAGACAATTTGTTCAGGTTTTTACACTCCCCATTTGTGCATTGCAAACGCCACTAGTGGCTCAAACACATTGAATATCCCTCTTCCAAAAATCTGACCTATGATCTTTTTTAAAAATTCTGATTTGTACACTGGCAGAGGTGGTGCATGCCTTTAAACCCAGAACTTGGGAGGCAGAGGCAGGTGAATCTCTGTGAGTTCAAGGTCAGCCCTGTCTACAGAATGAGTTCCAGGTCAGCCAGAGTTACACCAGAGAAAAAAAATTCTGATTTGTAAAATGTCATTGAGGAACTACTATAAATTTGGCTTTTGCTTCCATATCATCAAAGGAAGAAATTCAAACAGGGCAGAAACCTGGAGGGAGGAGTTAGGGTAGAGGCCATGGAGGGGTGCTCCTTATTGTCTTTCACCTCATGGCTTGCTCAGCCTCCTTTTCTTACAGAACCCAGGACCACCAGCGCAGGACTGGCACCACCCATCATGGGCTGGGCCCTCTCCATTAATCACTAATTAAGAAAATGCCTTAACAGCAGCGGTTTCTCACCCTGGGGG
This sequence comes from Cricetomys ansorgei, assembly GCA_026225945.1. Classification (NCBI taxonomy): domain Eukaryota; kingdom Metazoa; phylum Chordata; class Mammalia; order Rodentia; family Nesomyidae; genus Cricetomys; species Cricetomys ansorgei. Next base: position 25,255,290 of record JAMJFZ010001131.1, on the reverse strand, counting down.
GGGTCTTGACCACCAGAAAACATTTCCGATGGTCTTAGGAACCAAGACACCAGTCAGTAGCAAAATTAGTTATGATGTAGCAATGAAAACAATTTTATAGTTGGAGGTCACCACAGCGTGAGGAACTGTATTAAAGGGTCGCAGTGCTAGGAAGGTTGAGAGCCACTGCTCTACAGATTTTCCTACAGCCCAGTCTATGGAGATATTTTCACAACGGGCGCCCTCCTCTCTGATGACTCTAGCTTGTGTCAACTTGAATCAAGTTGACATAAAACTAGCCATTATGTATGTGGGGGTTGTGTTCATGTGTGTGGGCATGTGTGGAGGTTAAAGAGCAGCTCGCAGGTCCTCCGTCACCTTGTGGGTCCTGGGGGTCAAACTCATCGGCTTAGTGGCAAGCGCTTTCACCGTCAGGGACCGACGGCTTCCTGAAGCGTGTCGTCTGGCCAGCCCAACTGAATTGATGAGTTGGTCCTAAACGAGTTTTTAAAGTTTTAAAGATCACTAAAGAAGTAAAATTACATACATATATATATAATTCTATGAAATTTATATGTGAAAGTCTCAGACTTTATCTAAAAGTACTGAATTTGTATTTATTCAGTAAATGTGCAAGCATTTAGCTGACCAGAATGATCTTGTGAGAAGCTGATGCTCCTGGGAGACGTGGCTTTGTCTTTGCTGAGCAGGAGAAGCAGCAGCCGTCTCAGTTCAGTATTTAAAGCCCTCTACCAACACCCTAACGTCACACAGAACGTGGTGTTGGCATGTGTTTCTGTGGTCCTAGCGTTCCAGAATCCTCTTTACTGTCTCTGGGTACTACAGAACTTGGAAACCAGGATTTTTAAGCTCTATTTACACATGTAGGTCTCAGGCATCTCCTGGTTGTTAAGTCTTTGAAGGCATACCCAGTGACTGAAGCTTAGTGAAGACAAATACTAGTTGACCCTTCTTGAAAAATCCTGTCATTTGCTTGTGAATGCTTACTTCATATTTAATGGAGCATATTTGTACAGTGCAACCATACAAATAGAAGCTGTTCATTTATGAATAAACACCAGTTAATATTTTGGGACTAATTTAAATTATTGGAAACTGATTTTTTAAAATTGTAATTTAGAAACTGAAGTTCTTATTTTTTCATACTGATTAATTCAAAATTGGTAGCTTGTTTGCTTGCATTACTGATGGCAGCCACGTTTTTCTTTGAAGACTTGTAATTGATCATTTGTTGCTAAAATGATCTGTTTAGTAACGTCCATCATTTAATCTTACACTGTGTGGGCTGTGGTAGAATAAGCTTCTGGAATCTTCTTTTTTCTTGAGCCTATTGAGGGTTAGTGTGATACTGAGCCATTTATTGTCCGAGTTGTTCCAACTGTGGTTATTAGAAGCTTTATGGATGACACTTTTATTTTCAAGAGTTCTTTTTGAGACTACAGAATGTTACGCTCATCTGTGATTCCTGACCCAGACCTAGGACTATTTGTTTCTTCAAGGTGAACTTGTAGATTTTAGAGTTACTGTATTGATGTGGTGGGTCCTTTTGTTGTTTGAACGTCTCCCTGTGGACACTTGGGTCCCCTCAAGATTGTTTTCCTTTAGTCTTTAGTGTGCTTTCCAATGTGACTGGATGGTTGGATGTTCCAACCATCTACTTCGATGCCTGTCCTGGGTCAGACTTGGCGTCAACCATTGATTCATGGGGCCCCAGGAGCTCTGGTTCCTCTTCACAGGGACTGGAGTTCATAGCGTTGGTATCACAACTTGGATTTGTTGCTGCTGGATGGATTATTGCTTCCAAATTTTTCCATGGACAAATCTAGGAAAAACATTTTGATATTTTGTTTTGGAAACAGTTTCATCAATTTGTACTATTAGTGATTTAAATGAAGATTCTAGATTTTTTTCTTTTTGCTTTAAAAAAATTCATTGTAGAACATCTGAAACATAAAGAGTCATCATCTTTAGGCATGTTGAGTATCTTACTGTGTGTTTTAATATTCTGTATATTCACATTGTGTACATGCTTGCAGATTTTTCTTCATACTGAAAATAGTGGTTTATTTTGACAGTAAAATGCTATTCATTTGCCTGGTGTGGGGGGCTCGCGCCTTTAATCCCAGAACTCCTGAAGCAGAGGCAGGCAGATCTCTGCGAGTCTGAGGCCAGCCTGGTCTACATCGTTCCAGGCTATCCACGGATACAAAACCATTCTTATCATTATCCCATTCCTTCTCTAAATAACCAGTTTCATTCATTTTGTTATATTCTTACAGTTCAATATTTAATGAAAATACGTATAAACCCACATAATATGTGTACATATGTATTTGTTCCCACCTCTATTGATTTTCTTTCATAAGTTACCCTAAACTCAATGACATAATAAACATTTGAGTTTATGTGGGTTGGATGTCAGAGGCAGCTCTGCTGGGTGTTTCTGACTTGGGGACTGCATGAAGTCCAGCATCAGTTATGTCAGTATTTGACCAGGGCTGTAATACCCAATTCCTTAGATGCACATACTCCAGAGAACATTCCCAGCACCCTTAGCAAGAGGCTTTAATTTTAGCTGGAGGCCTCAGTTCCTCATTACATGCACTATTTATGACAGTAAAGCAGCTGGTTTCCCCCACAGTGATCCAGGGGGAAGCACGTGAGCTTGATCAGGTCAGAAGCTTCACGGTCTTTTGTATCTCAATATCAGAAGTCACACACCATCCTTTTAGCCATAAATTATTGCCCACAGAGACAGGTCAATACCAGGAAGTCTGGGGTGGTGAAGCCCAGGACTATTTTAAGTATGATTATATAAAGGAAGCATATTATCTGTACTTTTTTCACTCCTATTTTTGAGTGGGGTGAGGAGGGGAGAGGAGAAACAGGGTCTCCCTCTAGTCCAAGCTGGCCTAGAACTCACTGTACAGTCTAGGCTGACCTCAAACTTTGGGCATTCTTTCTACCACAGTCTCCCAAGTGCTGGGACTGCAAGCAAGAGTTGCCATGCCTGCTTTCTCTTACTCTCAGTCTCTCAGGGTAGTACGTAGAGATGATCTTCACGTGTGCAGCTGTGCAGTTCAGTACTCTGCTCTGACGGTGCATCCAACAGCATAATCACCTACCATGTCAATATGGGCTTAGCTTGAGCTTTTCTATAGTGTCTGTATATAGACCATGCTGCAGGGACTAGCCTTTGGTGTTTGCCATTTGTATATGTTAAATAAAGACAGTTTCTAAAACGCCTGCCGGTAACCTATATGCATTTGTAAACTTTTTTATTTCATCCTTTAGGATTTCAGAGTTTAAAAAGAAGCATTTGCCTTAATTTCAATGTTTCTTCTATATTACTTTTTGTCATTGCTGTTTACATACATTACTGAAATGATTGACAGAAACACTGCTCTTCTCTGCAGGGAATTCCGACATTCCAGCAACGTTAAGATTGTCAGCATAATTTCACGAGTTGAAAAATGAGTTTACTGCCATCCCTTAAACATTTTGCTTAGCCAAATAAAATAAAGTATATATTTTAAAAACATCTCACTTCAGTAAGCTGGAAACTTGTTCTTCTTTCTTTCTTAGTATTTAGGGCCGTTATAAATGGTGTCATTACCTTCTGTTTCTAGTTGTAGCCGGCATGCAGCTACTTGTTTATTTGCATGTTGGCTGTGTAACTTGCTCAATGATTTTAATTATTCTAGGACACAGCTAGATTCTTTTTTTAAAAAATTATAAACTGGAAATGGTTTTTCAAGGTTACTTTTACTTTTTTTTTTTAAGATGAGATGTCAAATCTTAAATATTGACTGAGATTTTTCCTTTCTTCACCTGTCCTTTAGCAGTATAAATATTTAAGTGTTTCTGTGCCCTGGTGAAGGATGATTCAAACAAGTCAAAACTCATATTTGTTTCAAAAATTCAGTTCTTCCTCTTTCTAATTTAATAGCAATGGCTAATTTTGTGGAAATTTTATACTGGCATAATCATAAATTTTAACAGATAGTTGAACAGTAGGTCCATTTCCTTTCCTCCTCAGGTATTGGGAGAATCGCTGCTACATCTTTAGGGAATTTAACCAGCCATGGGTCTGATGATTTCCCCCTCCCCCCTGGCTGGTCTGTGGACTGGACAATGAGGGGAAGAAAATACTACATAGACCACAACACAAACACTACCCACTGGAGTCACCCTCTTGAACGAGAAGGGCTTCCTCCCGGCTGGGAACGAGTGGAGTCATCAGAATTTGGAACCTATTATGTGGATCACACGAATAAAAGGGCCCAGTACCGGCATCCCTGTGCTCCAAGGTAAAGCTGCATTTTAAACTTCGTTTTGAGAACATCCTGTGTTAGATTTTGGTTTTTGAAGAGATAAGTATCTTGATGCTTGAGCTTTTCAATGTTTCTCAAAATTTATATTTATCCTAGATACATTTTAGTAATAAATGATTTTAATAATTTAAAAGTTTTTAAAAGTATTTTTTCTTTGAGCAGCCTGAAAAACAAATGTATTTTTGTGATCAGATTCCAATTAGAAAAGATGCCAGAATGTTTTTGTTGTAGTTACCCAGAAAATACTCAGAAATTGAAGTTATGTGGGTTGTATCTTTATATTAAAATTCCCACCTCCTATTAAGTCAAAAAATGCTTTGAAGTTTTGACATTAACTTGCTGTTTTCATTTAACTTCAGACTTGATTTTATGTGGTTTTTTTACTGAAGTAAAACTTGGAATGGAACAAAACATTCTAGTTTTTTTTTTTTTTTTTTTTTTTGGCGGGGGGTGATTTGAGACAGGGTTTCTCTGTGGTAACTCTGGCTGACCTGGAACTCACTCTGTAGACCAGCCTGGCCTCGAACTCACAGAGATCCACTGCCTCTGCCTCCAAGTGCTGGGATTTTAGCACTACCACTACCTGGCTACATTCTAGCTTTTTAATAAATATAACCAGTAATTCTCTGGGCTGTTTTGAATGCTACTTAAGCCTTGTGTTACCATAGAAAACTATATTAGCTTAATAGTGAAGAAGCAAATAGTTCACATTTATCGTGTTTAAGCTTCAAAAACTGAGTAAAAGTGGGTAAAAATGTCATCTGCATGTTGGTAGATACTGTCTAGGATCATCTGGCCTAATACAGTTTGTTGGTTATGGTGGATATACATACTTCTTACAATTAATAAAAATAACTCTTATACTATAATAATAAAATATTAATTTATAATTTTTTACAATTTATCCCATATTTTTTAGAACCATTAAAATCATGAGAGTACAGTTTAGAATTACCACCTATAGGGACAACATCATCAATGTTTTGCTTTAAACATTTTACATTTTTGTAATGATCCAACCTCAAAAGTCTGTTTTTTCCAGTGATTACAGTTAGTGGTACTTAGTGTTTATTGAATGACTTCATGAAGTTGTCCAAGAACTGAGCCTGTGGCTGTTGTTTGCTGTGCATCTCAGCCTCCTGTTATTGCAGAGTTTTAATGGTTCGCAAAGTGTTTTTCCAAATGATTGTTTCTCTCAGCGTCTCCATAGACATGAGAAGGGGAGAGTCGGCACAGAGTCCGCTTCACATAGCAGTGTTAATAGCTGTTTGAGTGTATGACCCGGTCTTTACACAGAACTTGTGACTTAAAATAGTTTATTTAATCTTGGGAAAGTCATCTGTGTAAGAAATTATTTTTCCACTTTTACAAATAAGGGGGTTTAGAGAAGTGAAGACATTTCTACCCACATTTCATAAAAATTGTAGATGGTTAAACTGCGTTTAAAACACAGGCAGGGAGACTGAGACAGGTGGAGGAACTCTTGTTCTAGGTCAGCCTGTTCTACGTAGAGAGTTCTAGACCACCTAGAGCTATAGTGAGTCCTTGTCTCAAAACTACAACAAAACCCAAAACAAAAATGTAGGCATATTTGATTTCAAAGCATACAGACTCAACTACTATTTCCTTTTAAACCCACTTATTAAAAAATGTTGAAGATACAGTTCAGTACAGTTTTCATGTTATCTTTAATTGCTCGGGTTGGAGAGATGGCTCAGTCATCAAGAACACTTGCTGCTTCAGAGGTTCTAAGTTTGGTTCCCAGCTCTTCTGTCATGTGGCTTACAGTGGCCTGTAACTCCACTTCCAAGGGATCCGGTACCTTCCTCTGGCTCCACGGGCACTCACTACCATGTACACACGCATGCATGCACACACATGTGTACACACACACACCCCGAGAGGGAGGGAGGGAGAGAAACCAGAGAGAGGGGAGAGAAATAATCTTAAAATAAACTGAACTGTTAACTGTGGTATAATCTAGACCTTATTTTAATGCCAGTTAAGAAAGCAGTGACTTTTTTTTATATTCGCATGTCTTTTATGTTTAGAGGCAGACTCATTTCAGTTCTGTCTTTGGTTCTCAGAATTCACTCTGTAGCCTGCAGGCTTTTAGTACTTTGCATAGCACCCTTCTATGAACATCTCACTCCTATATAACTATTCTTCCCTGCTCAGTTTACACAGGCTATTAGAGCTAATTGAAACTTGATCCTTTTTAATTCTCTGATTTAAAACAGGCTCTAGTCAATTCCCAGTTGTTTTCCTCACCCGGCATAGTGCCCAGCCCTGCTGCACCACATACTCCAGCCTCACTTTCTCAGTCAACACGAGGAAGAAAAACATCTTTTGAGAAAAGCTACAGACCTTTCCAGTATATCTATATTAGCAAATTACTAGTTAGTTGCAGAAATCCGTGCTTACAATTTAAGCTTTGTATAAAGGTTACAAGTAAAACCCAACTTTTTATTGCCTTTGAAGCAGTCCTTAATAAAGAGTAAATACCAGCCAGAAGAAATATCTTAAAATACAGAAGGGCTTAACTTGGGTTTTTGTTGTTGCTTTTTTTTTTTTTTCTTTTAAATAGTTTTTTGAGTTTTATTGAAATCTCACATGAACAAGAAATTGGAAAAACAATCTATCAAAGAACAAATTGTCACAGCTTTGACATGTAAGCCAAATTTTCTAGGGCAGATTTAAGAAAGATGTGAAGTTACAACAATTTAAAAACAGTTAAAACCAGCTTCTAGGATTGCAAAACATACAGTCATAGCTGATTTTCAATACAGGAAACTTAAATCTGTTTGCTTTAATTTTCTAAGGCTTCCAAGGTAAAGCACTGGCTTGTACTTCTATTTACAGCACACTTTATACACCTGGGTAATCTGTTCTAAATTGAGAAAACCAATATTGTCCGAATCAAAGGTTTTGTTTTAATAGATTGTTTTGAAGCTGAAATGCAGCCTGGGATGATAAAAGCATTGTAACCCCAGAATAAGAGAACCCTGCAAGCCCAGTAATGTCCAAGAGAAAATAAGGAAACTAACAGACTTGAGTATATACACGATGCTGATCTCCTCACCTGAATACAAATGGCAGCAGACAGCTGCTTGAAGATGAAGCAGTTAAGCCAGTTTTGTTTGGAAGAATGTAGGTCCAGAGCCAACCGTAGCTTGCCAGTACCATCTTCAAGCCCTCGCTTGTCTGAGTCCACTGTTGTCTCTTAAGTATCCTGATAGCATTCTTGTCATTACTGTGAACAGCCAACTCTACGTAGCTCTTAGGGGTGGCGTCCCCATCCGCTTGGGGGTGGAACATGTCGCCCTCTCCACCCTCCTCTTCCTCTTGCTGCACAGCCTCCGCGATAACCATGATAATCAGGACCGTAGTAATTGCTCTAGTAGCCTCCATGCTGTAGGGATCGGGACGGTCGCCATAGCCACCATCTCGACCATTGCCTCGCCATCTCGTGGGAGGTGGGCGTGTCGCCATCTTCATATGTGGCTTCTGGAGCCTGTCTCGCAGCTTGGCGCTCTTTCCTTTCCTTGTTTGGTGGCTTAGCTAAGACAATTTCAATTTCTTCCCCTTCCGTTTCTTCCCATCCATAGCCTTAACAGCAGCTCTTCTGTCTTCACAATGAACAAATGCAAAATCCTTCAACCTCTTCACTTTCCAGTTCCCCAAATTCAGAAAATGACTTTTCCAATATTCTGTCAGTGGCCAAGTTTCTCACAAATAACTTCTACTGTAGCCATGACTTCTGGTCTGGTTCTTCCGCAGGTCAGTCCGTTCCCCTGTGTGCTCGTTAGGGTTTCTAATGCTGCAGAGACCTCATGACCACTCTTACAAAGGAAAACATTTAACTGGGGCTGGATTACAGCTTCAGAGCACGGTCCGTTACCATCACGGCGAGAAGCATAATGGCACACAGGCGATGTGGTAGCAGAGAAGGCGCTGAGAGGTCTGCATCCGAATAGGCAGGCAGCAGAGAGCGAGCCCTGGACCTGGCTCGAGCATCTGAACCCTCAAAGCCCCCCACCCCGTGACACACTTTCTCCAGCAGAGCCACATCTACTCCATCACAATGACACTCCCCAATAGTGCCGCTCCCTGGTAAGCAAGCATTCGGATCTGTGAGTCCGTGCTGCCCATTCTTCTTCAGACCACCACATTCCAGCTCCCTGGACCCCACAGACTTCCAGCCATACCATAATGGGAAAATGCGTTCAGTCCAGCTTCAGAAGTCTCCGTAGTCTACCGCAGTCTCAATGCTGCTTGAAAGTCCAAAGTGCAAGGTCTCTTCTGAGACTCCTGGCAGTCTCTTAACTGTAAGCCTTTGTGAAATCAATATTGAAAAGCAGATCACATACTTCCAACACACAATGGCACAGAATATACATTAGTATTCCAAAAGGGAAGAAAGGGGCCATAATGAGGAAATACTGGACCACAGCAAGAACGAAAGCCAGCTGGGCAAACTCGGAACTCTGCATTCAGTGTCTAATGTCAGAGTGTTCTTCAGATCTCCAGCTTGTCTCAGCTTCGTTGACTGTAGCACACTTCTTTGTCTTGGACTGGCTCCACTCCCTTAGCAGCTTTCCTCAGCAGGTGTCCTGGGACTCTGGCATCTCCAATATCTTAAGGTCTCCCAGACCCTAGTCTAGGCTCTACCTTCATGGCTTCATGTAGTTACCTCTCTGGGCCTCCATGCAGGGACACCCCTGACACATCTCTGGGCTCAGCAGCTTTCCTTAGTTGTGGAGGGAGATTCCATTACCCCTTTTGTATCCTTGATGCTAACGCCAGAACCACGTGGCTGAATCTGCCAAGCAAGTTCTGCTGGGGCTGGGCACGTTCCCCTCATTCAGATACATTTTCACCAGCTTTCTGTTTTCAATTACTTCCTAAGCTTGACTGTGCTGGAGCTCACTCTGTAGACCACACTGGCTTCGAACTCAGAGCTCCATCTACCTGTGCTTCCTTAGTGCTGGAACTAAAGGCATGTGCCATCATGCCCCCAGCCCTAAGCTTTTTTAAATTCCTTTTCTGAAGTTGGAAGTTTAGCTGGGTGGGGTCTCTCTGAGGTCACCACTCCCTTTATTCGACTTAGTATCAGGTTTTGGCTTAAACTTTTTCCTGGTGCTCCTTTTCTCCTCAAGCTGTCCATTTTGTATTTTTCCTTGCTTAGCTTGCTCCTTTTCATTATAGATCTGCATAAGATTGGTCACTAATAACCACATGACATGGTCAATACTAGGCTGTTTTGAAATCATCTCTGCCAATGTCATTAATCCAAAACTCTTCAATTTAGCCTTAGGCAGATTTTTTGGACAAGGGTAGAAAATAGAGACATTCTTTACCAGAATATCACAAGAATGGTCTCTACAGCGCATACTGATATTCTTCACCTCTGAAACCTCTTGAGCCGGGCCCCCACAGTTCAAATCACCCTCAGCATCACTGTCTTCCAGGCTCCTACTAGTGTGGTCCATTAAGCCCTGCTTAAAGCTTTCAACTGCTTTCCTCCAAGCAAAAGCACAGTCAGGACTATTACAGCAACACCCCAGTGTCTGGGACCGGCTTCTGTCTTCGTTAGGGTTTCTGTTGCTGTGAAGAGACACATGCAGGCAGACATGGTGCTGGAGAAGGCGCCGAGCGTTCTGTCTGGATGGGCAGGCAGCAGGGAGAGAGCACTGGGCCTGCTCGAGTATCTGACGTCTCGGAGCTCACCCACAGTGATGTCTTGTGACATCTTCTCCAACAAAGTCATATCCACTCCAACAAGGTCACACTTCCCAGTAGTGCCACTCGCTGGTGACCAAACATTCAGATCTGTGAGTCTCCGGGGCCATTCTTACCCAGACCACAGCCGGTGTCTGGTTTGGGCTGCTGACTTGTGATCTTAATTTTCAAGGAAGCAGAACCTTTGATTCTTCTTTTCGTCATCTAGCTGAGAGAGAGTAATGTCTACCAAACCCTCTGTTAAACCTTGACTTACTGAACTCTTTACTGAGGAATGTTTTCTTTAGTCTTACTCTTGGGAATGAATCCAACAGAAAGTCTGTTGTTAGCCACAGAAATGCATACTCCCAGGTGTCCACCAGGACGAATTTCATAGCTGTCACATTAACTGCTTCCTGGACAGCTTCCCTAACACCGAAGGTGATGGATGCATCTCCTTTGTTCTGGTCTGGGAGTAGACCCATCATGACATGTAGATGTAGATAGGACCAGCCTTCTCACAAAGGGGCACCAGCTCCTCCTCACACAAGCCTCTTGGGATTTTACCTAGATCTTTGTTTCAGTTCCAGGTTGCACATCCGAGAACATACTGTCTGGTGGAAGGGCACCATACTTCTCTGTCCTCTGGTTACATCCCATGTATAACCCGTCCTTTTGAGCAGGGCCTCTGTCTTTGCTTCATCAGGTCCCTTTGTGGACTCTTGCACCTTGCCCTGTTTCTCTCTTTGCTTGTAGGTATCTATAACCACACATAAAAATGTACTTTTGTTTATAGAAGACTTTGGCTTTGTGCTTATGCCACAGAAGATCTTCTTCCCATGAACATGAGATAAGTCACTTTTCTTGAACTGCTGTAGTACAGACAGCTCCTTCTTTATTAAATTCCGAGCACATCAATTGCTCTTTTATCAAGATCAACAAGCTACCAACCCCATCTGAAACATTTCATCCAGTCGCTGTGCCACCGTCTAGGGGAGGCCTGCCTCACCAGTGTTTTCTTATCACTGAGTTGCACTGGAGGGAGCAGTTGGTTCTTCCTCTTTTTTTACTGTGTTGCATTGCTGTTCACCTGATGAGCCATTTTATTACGCTAGCTTAGACACCACTTGAAACTTCAGTGTTGTGGTCTCTTGCAGTCATTTTTTCCTTCCTATCTCAGCTGGAAACATGCAGAATGCGGGTGAGGAGGGAGGCCATACCCCATACCTCAGTAACCTTGGTTCCTTGGCTCTGTCTCCCACAAAAGTTTGCTCCCAGCTCAGGTAATCCTGAGATTGGCACCCAGCCCTCGGCCTACCCCACCTCTGCCAACTGAGGTCAGGGGAATGCAGAGAGCAGCAGGTGAAATCCAAGGTGGGGTGGGAGGTACCTTTGAGCTGAGGGACCAGGCCAGGTGCTGGAGAGCGTGAAGATGAAGCAAAGGTAAAGGAGGCACCAGGGTGGGACTCAGGCCCAGGACGTGAGGCAGGCCACAGTAGGAGCCACCCCTGGCCCATTCCTACCTCCACCCCTTAACTTGGGTTTTTATCTGTCATTAGCATATCAGCTTCCAAAGGAAGATGGCGTATACTCCATATAGGACGGTTAAAAAAATATCCAAACCTTATCATAGAGAGTTCTGTAGGGGTAGGTGATGGTCAGTTTGGCCAAAAAGCACATCGAAGGTTCTCAAAAGTTGTATGGTCATCGTGATTTCTGGCCCTGGTGAGGGGCTTCTGTGTTAGTAACTGTCAATCCTTTCTTCTTAGTGTGCCTCGATATGACCAGCCTCCTCCCATCGCGTACCAGCCACAGCCACCTGAAAGAAACGCGTCCCTCCTGGTGCCTGCAAATCCCTACCATACTGCGGAGATCCCTGACTGGCTGCAGGTTTACGCCCGGGCCCCTGTGAAGTGAGTGAGCTGGCTGCTGTAGCGGAAGCCTTGCCAGGGAAAAGCCCCTCCCCCTTGTAGTTGCATGCCGCTTGGACTTCTGGGAACAGCTTGGAGGGAGGTAAATGAGAGTGACAGTTGAAACAGCAGAGTTGACAGTTAGCAGGCTAAGAGTTACAGCAGAGTTTCTGCAGGACAGGGAAAGAGAGAGCACAGAAGCTGCCGATAGGGAAGCAGGCAGAAATAAGGACAGATAAAATGAACTAACTGGGGTTTTAGAAAAGTTACAATTTAGATCTTCTCCGTAATTGCGGTGCTGGGAGAAGCTGAGTCCGAGTGTTAGAGTTAGTTCAGTTCCCCAGACATAGACAGGTTAAGACAGCCAGAAGGGGCTGTAAAGGTTTCTTTCCTTCCTATCCTTTCATTTCCTACCTAACCCTATGAGCTAACAGGTTTAAAAAGTTGCAGGTTAGAAATCTAGCAGCTTGGAACAGAGGGACAGAATCACGTTGCCAGTGAGACAAGTAACGACAGCTTTTGAGAGCCCAGATTCAAATGGTGAAAACAGCCAAACCCACACCCCCTTTTAGAAGAAAAACTGTTACATTTTAGATACATTTTAAAAACCTTTTACATTCACAGCACCAGTATCTTCGGGCCTAACAAGCTCCACTTAGAGAGTGCCATGCTTTCTTAAAACAACATTGGGCTTCTATGTAGCCTTTAAGAAAGGACCTCGGCGCTTATAAAGTTTGACTTATTCATTAGAAGTAAGAATTTTCCAAGATGTCTGAATCCTCATTACTTTATGTGCAGACCTCTGGTAATGGAGACAAGAGTACCCAAAACGGGCAAGTTTGGTTTTTTGTTCTCTTTACATTTTTATGAGAGATTAACATGTAAGTTGATGAAGGACTTGTAACAGAAAAAGGACCCAGGTAAGTGGGTCCTTTTGGTACCCTGGGGAAAACAAAGCAGAATACTCTGAGATTTAACTCCTTGTTAGGGTTTACAAGTTTATTTAAGAGAAATCATATGTAAATTAAACTACCTGATGACAGCAGTTCTGGGAAATGCTTGAGATGTAACTGCTGCTTCATGCAGCTCCAGTTCCTGACCACAAAGAATTAGATTTCCCAGAAAAGAGAACATCCAGATTTCTGCAAAGAAATTAGTCAATGAGTAAGTTTTCAATCTTCAAGTAACAGAATAAGAAGTTCAGTGAAATGCTTTCCTGCGGCTCTGCCTGCTGTGCTGGTGTTTCTGGTACACACACCCAAGATGGCTCGAACTGTGTGCTGTGCCACAGTCTAGCCTGGGAAGCGCACAGTAACTGCTCAGTACAGGCTCTGTTTATCTTTTTTTTAAGCCACGTATATTTTTATTAGGTAGATGATCCTTTGGAATAAGATGGCAAGGTAGGACATAGTGATTATTAAAAATAAATCCACTAGAATTTGTAATTAAAGCTTCCTATTATATCTGCCCTGCTGTGGTTTGAGATATGACTTCGACATCACATGGGTACATGACTTGTATTTATATTCCTCTAGTAATGGACATTTACCCTAAAAACTCGTTCTAAAGTTTCTTGGTCCATAGAATTCTGCCTTTCTGAACTGTTAGTCACTAAACATTTTTGAAAGAGATAATTGGGGTTTTTAAGCTTTTAGTTTATCAGTATACAAAAACTAAGTTAGACTGTTGTCTCTTGGTTTCTTTCTTTTTAAAGTGTAAGTAGTTGGATTTGTAGTTCCAACTCCTGAGCCGCTCAAGCACTGTGACACACTGTGGGGTTTTCTTCAGCTTATTCTCTCATTTTGAAAGAGTTTTATTCTTCATTTGGTTCTTGAATTTATTTATTTTTAGTTATGTATATGTATGTATGTATTTGTGCACAGACATGTGTAGTGCTTAACAAGTCCAAAAGGAAGGATTTCACGCAGCCGGAGTTATGGGGGTTGTGAGACACCTGATCAAAGTGTTAGGACTAACTGAGGTCCTTTGCAAAAACAGTAACCTCTGGGTTTTTATTTTGGTTTTTTTTGCTTTTAACCTCTGAGCCATCTCTCCAGACTTGTTTTTCTGGGTTTTAATACTAGTTAGTTGTCTTAATGAGTACTTGGCCTACAAATAATGATTCATCTCCTTTTTCTGTTTCCTTGTTTGTCGTAGTGAATAGTGTTCCTCATACGCATCTGTAGCCCTAATGGCGCCAATGGCTTTCCCTATTTCTCTGCATTATCACTTGAAAGCACAGTATGCTCTGAAGCATTCTAGGTTCCTGACATCAACTTTGTATGAACTTAAAAAGCATAGAATGTGCTTTTTGGAAATTACAGAACCACTGTAGTTTGGAGTCAGTGTTAATGGTTGCCTAGAACGAATATTAGAATTGATTCTTAAAAGAAACGGGCACTCATTAACCCAGAGTGATGTTTAACAACTTTTGCCCCTTCCTTAGAAAATTGCATATTTGGGGCTGGGGAAATGGCTTAATTGTTGGGACTGTTTGTTGGTCTTGCAGAGGACCCAGGTTCAATTCCCAGCACCCACATGAGCTACCACTGTCTGAAATTCCACTTCCAGTGTATCAGTGCTCTCTCTGGCGTTCATGGGTACCAAGCATGCATATGGTGGTGCACAGACATACTGTGTCGGCAAAAACACCCACACACATAAAAATAAATCTTAAAGATCCTCTCAGTTTAAAAAAAATGTACTTAGGGCTGGAGAGAGAGAGTAAAGAGTGCTTGCTGATTTTGCAGAGGACCCTGGTTCAATTCTCAGGAACAATATGATGGCTTAAAACTAATAACTCCAGTTCAGGGGATCTGACATCGTCTCTGGCTTTCTCGGGCACCAACTTGCACACATTTACGTCCATGTAGACAAAGCACTCATACACATTTACAAAATGGAAATGAACTTTCAAGAGAGACAGACGGGGAAATAAGTGTATTTGGGGCCAAGTGTAGCAGTGTGCCCGTGTATTCTCAGCTGCTAAGAGGCTGGAGCAAGAGGGTATCCTGAGCCCAGGGGTTCAAGGTCAGTTAGGTCCCCAGCTAAAAAAAATTGTATCTGAATAGCAAGTTTTACTAACTCAGATATTTTTAAGTAAAACTTATAGTTTGTTTACTTCTAATAAAAATAGACCAGTTTATTATCGTAAACGAACGCTTGTGTACTATGTTATAAACACTGTTTTACGACAGATATGACCACATTCTGAAGTGGGAGCTCTTCCAGCTGGCTGACCTGGACACGTACCAGGGAATGCTGAAGTTGCTTTTCATGAAGGAACTGGAGCAGATTGTGAAGATGTATGAGGCCTACAGACAGGCTCTTCTCACCGAGTTGGAAAACCGCAAGCAGAGACAGCAGTGGTATGCCCAGCAGCATGGCAAGAAGTTTTTAAGTTAACTTTATAATAACAAAATCCAAGTTTTGTAAGAGCTTTAAAATACTTTCAGACAAATGACTGCAAGCAAGTGCTTTGGTTAATAAAGGCAGCTTACTATTTGGGATTACACAATTCTAGTTCTACATGTTATCAACATTTTTCTTCTGTTGAACCAAAAGAACATTTTTATCATTTGAAGAGCCAACGTGGCATATGCTTCCAAATGTTGTATATTAGGAAACCGCTTTGAATACTCTTGGTGAAAGGAGTACAGGAAGAGAACATCGTAACCAGGTATCCAACAGGAAAGTCACTCTCCTACTTCTTACGGAACACATCCTTCTGTGCAGGAAAAGGAAGCGAGCAAGACTAGTATGAAGCACTTTCTGGCAGAGGTGGTTTGACCATTCCCATGGGTGTGGCTCAGAACATGAAATAGGACCTGGGCCTTTGTTGTGATGCTCGTGTGTGATGGATGTGGGCATCCACTCCTTCCTCCCTGATGCAACTTCCAAACACCATGATAGAGCCCTTCAGGAACAGAGTCAAACACAAGGCCTTAGCCTGCGTGGGGGAGTGCGCAACTGTTGCTAACACTGCTCCTTACACCGAGCTACAGTCAGCGAGGCTCTGGTGAGACATCAGGCAGGCTTCCTGACCACACAGCACACTGCCTTTCACCAGGCTGGGCTACGTTGCCAAAAATGACAATCAGGGATCCAATAAGAAATCTTGGTCACTTAAGTTTTATATTGCCTTTCTTATCTTAGAGAAGTGTTTGTCATAAGGGTTTAGAAACAGGTCGTTCCCTCCCAATTTTCTTGCTTTTGGTTTAATAATGTTCATAAGTAGCTCTGGACACTTGATTACAGATGGATTAATGGAACTTGTAGCTGTAAATCTCTAGAATTCTGTAGGTTCATAGCACTTCAGTTGTGCTTACATGAGTTGTATGTATGTATTGCAGTTTAGTGTTCCCGAATATAAGTACTCCGTTAGAAGTGAGTTTGAATTATTGATAAAATTTTGTGTTTGATTTTATATAACAAGTTATTAAATATATTTTTGTGGAAACCGTCTGGTCCTTGAGTCCCATGTTTTGTGTTTCGAATTTAGCACATTGTTTGACACTCTTCTGTTCAGAAGGCCCCCAAGCCAAGGAATCCTAGAAGGAAAGGAGAGTTGAAAACTAAGAAAATATGACTAGTGATGTTATCAGTGGGAGGGGATTTACTGAGCAGAAGGTCAGGTGCTTCTGGAGTACACTGATGCATAGCTCATGAACTGCACACACTCGTCTGCTCTTCTGTCTCCATTATTTTATTCACCATTTCTGAGACAGTTACAAATGTCTGTCTGGGAGCTCCCAGATAGGTAAGTGGCATTGCCTTCCTCCATTACTGCTCTCCCCTCCCTCCATTGTCTTTTTAAGTTTTCTAGATGGTTTCACTGTGTAGCCCTCACTGTCCTGAAACTCTGTAGACCAGGCTGGCCTCAAACTCACAGAGATCTGCCTGCTTCTGCTTCCCAAATGCTGGGATTAATGGTGTGCGCCAACTCCGCCCGGCCCCCACCTTGTTTTTTATTTTCCTCTAAGGGGTTTTGTTTCCTTAATAACCTCCCTGAAGATTTCTGTCATTAGAAATACATTATGGACGCACTGGCTTGCATGAACTGAAGGATGCTACAGGTGGCAGCACATGCTTGTAGACAAGAGGGTCACAAGGTGAAGGCCAACCTGAGCTGGATACAAAATCTTGTTTAAAAAAAGAAAAAAAATAAAGTAAAATAAAATAAACTTTTTTTTTTAAGTCAAGGAACTGGAGAGTACCTAATACAATTAACTTGTGCTGCTTAACATGGAAACTTAAGCTTGAAACGGTATCAGAAATAAGTGTCTGGTCACACCATCCCGAACACCCACTCTTGTCTTGAAGCGGAATCAAAAGAAAATGTATCTTGAATTGAAGCAGGATAGCACTTCATGCCGCATCAGCACCTCCCAAATAGTTCTAGAGTCAGTAAGCGTTTGTTTTACTGTTAGGAACCAGAGTCAAGTTTAATAGTTCACATATTAAAAGAATAAACCTATGAAGAATACATTTCTTGTGTACCAAATGAAAAAATATTCAGTGCAGTGAAACTCAAACACATATACAAAACAAGTTCTGTGCATTTTTGATCAAGAGAATTACATTCTATATTAAGTCATAAATACAAAAGAAACAATGTATAGTTTTTGGTAAAGCAACTTGTAAGCTCTTAAATATATTTCAAGATAAGAGCCTGTGGTGTGTATAAGATTATATAGATTAAGTCAAGCCTGCTGAGTTATGTTGTGCTTTAACAAACAGCTATGCAAAATAACTTAAGTTTTCTATAGAAATTAAATGAGCATATCCAAACTCGGAGTAATATCACACAATATTTAATTATAACCCAGTAGTACTTAGTAAAGTCAAGCAGAACACATCTACTGTCCTCAAATTTACAAATACCTGAAATGATAACAGCATATTTAAAGACAAAAATCAGGAAACTGCACGTTAACAGATAACCATGCATACATACATCTGTTTATTAAACACTGGAGTAGAGAATTAAACTGAGTCCTCAGGTGTTTGCTTTCACTCTCTTCTGAAGGAAGCACTTTGAATGTTTGCATGGAAAACAAAAGCTTTGATAGTTAACTGACAAATGATCATGCACCTGCATTTTTAAAAATTACTTAAATTTTCTTCTTTTCTGGTTGTTCAGCAGGTTCTGACTTTGGTGCAGGAAAAGCTTGATGATAGAGGTGTCTGTGGGTTGCTGCTGCGCTGTAAAGCTTGTATAAAGCCTAGAACACAAGAGTTGGGGTTATAAGACATTAAGTTGTACACAGGTGTAACTTCCCCCCTTTTTAGCTATAGTAATATATAAAATTCAGCATGCTGAAGTAATTTTAAATGCATTTTTGCACATGGTTTGCATACATATGTATGTGAGTGTTCATGTGTGGGAGTGCGTGGAGGCCAGAAACAGTTGTGTGTCTTCTTCATTTGCTCTCTAGATTATCTGTGAGGCAGGGTCTCTTACCAGTCTGGCTGGTCTAGCCAGCAAGCTTGCCCAGGGAATCCCATCTCTGCCTTTTAGGCATAAGGATTGTAGGCGGGCCTCCACATCCATCTGGCATTTTAGTGGGTGTTGGAGATTTGAACTCAGGTCCTCATCTTTGAGTGGCAAGTGGTTTACCCACCGAGCCATCTTCTCAGTCCTGAATTGATAGTCTTTATATCCCTTGCCCTTGATAAACACAGTCTTGTGGGGGCTGGGGGGATGGCTTAGCAGGTTAGAGCACTGGTGGCACTTCCAAAGGACCTGGGTTCCCAGCACCCATGTGGTGGTTCACACCTATCTGTAACTCCAGTTCCAAGGAACTGACACCCTCCTCTGGCCTCCAGTTGGTAATGCATGCACACGATGCACAGATATGTAGCTGAAACACACATACAAAACACAGGCCAGTAACTAGTCTCTTAAAATGTATTTTCAATTCCCCAGCACGTGCTACTGGTTGAGCTGCCCAAGTTTCTACCCTCTGGCTGCACTTCCTTTGTCTTACACATCTCTTAGAACACTGTCTCCCAGCCCAGTAGCTTTCCATGTCCCAGAGAACGTGGGCATCTCAAGTGTGAATACTCGCCAGTTTCAGATGACATAGACTCCTAACTTCCTGCTGCAAATCTGTTTTCCAGAACAGGCTACTTTCCACACTGTGTACACTGGGCCAGCTGAAGGGGTGCTGCTCCCTCCCCCACGCTGGGCTCTGTGTTCCCACTACTCAGTTCCAACTGCACAAGCCTCATTCAGGAACGCCACCTCCCAAACAGCCTGTCCTCATTGAAGTGGCCTTCTCTGTTTAGTCCTTGTTTTAATTCAAAATAATTTTAGGGTTTTTCTTGAGATAGAGCTTCACTGTGTGATCCAGTTAGCTTTGAATTCATGATCTTCCTTCCTCCACCTACTGAGTGCTGGGATTACAGGAGTGTGCCGCCACACCCAGCAATCGTATTTTACACGTTGCACATTGGGTAATCCTAAGTATCTTAGTTTTCCCTCTTGGCTACTGTGTAAGATCTATCCCCTCTGTCACATACTGAACACTCAGTTCTGACTCAAGTTAATCTGGAGTCTGTAGAACTGGGTAAAAGCTTACTATCCTCAAATTTTTTGTGATTCTATATATATTTTCTTTTTTTAAAGATTTACTTCATTAACATATTTTATGCATATGAATGGTTTGTCTACATGTATGTCTGCACATCAGAAGAGGGCGTCCGATCCCATGCAGCTACAGTTAGAGAGTTGTGAGTTGCCATGTGGGTGCTAGGAATTGAGCTCAGGACCTCTAGAAGAGCAGCCCTCTTAGTGGCTGAGCCATCTCCAGTTCCTATAGCTGTTTTCTTAACACTGTATGTATGGATGTTGTCATGTTCTGTTCTGTAAACACGGTTTGAAAGTATGGTTACCATCTGGTTAATACTTAGTTTAATCCCAGTTCTCTTCCAGTGTTTGGTTCCCCCACCTAAGGTTTTATGTACGAAGCTGAGGTTTGTCTTGTTTTTCTAGTGAATTTAGTTTAGAAAAGTATCTCTTACTGACTTAAAATATCAAATGCTCCATTGGTGTTTGATTAGAGGACATAATTCACTTACATAGTCAAGTAGAAACAGGAGAGAATTATTTGCTGATCCGCTTTGAAGAAAATGATCTAACAACTTTATAGACATAATTTTTCCTAGTGTAAAAGATAGTGCCTGTCTGGAAACAGCTTCTTTCTATATATACAGAGAAAGGAATGCTAGGTTCACAGGCCGGATCTGAGGTATGCCAAGGAAGCATGAATGCATCCTGTGAACCTTCTTAAAGTGGTTAAAGTCAAGGTTCTTAAGCGCTGCATTGCACGCCTTTGGCCTCAGTGCAGAAGAGCAGAGGACACCTGTGATGGTCAGTCTTCAGTGTCAACCTCATGGATTTTGAATCACGATGGAAACATCTCTGGGTATGTCTATGAAGTTGTTTCCAGAGAGATGCTAGACAGAGATCTGTCCTCAGTGTGGACAACTCTCTCCCATTGGCTGTGGTCCCAGAGTGAATAGGAGAGAAAGTGATCTCAGCATCAGTCCCATCTTTCTCTGCTGCCTGCCTGCAGCTGCCTCACGTTCCCGCCTCCGAGTCTTCTCTGCCACGATCTCCAATTAAACTGAACCGATTAGACCTTTGCTCCCGTGTTTCCTCCTGCCCAGCATTTGACCACAACGAGGAAATTAAATAATATTAATTATCTAACAATATGAGAGCTTAAAACGTGAAATGTCCTACATAGGGACTAAATCGAGTGCTCTTTTCTGTTGTTTTCTTTCTGTCCTTCCCCCCCTCCCTTTCTTCCTTTTTCCTTCAAAGACAGGGTTTCTCTGTGTAGCCCTGGCTGTCCTGGAACTCTCTGAAAACCAGGCTGGCCTTGAACTCACAGAGATCCGCCTGCCTTTGCCTCCCAGTGCTGGGGTTAAAGTGTGCGCCACCACTCCCGGCAAATCAAGCTCTCGTTAATGACACGTTTGTACAAATTGAATCCTATGTAATATTTGGAATATGTTAAAACATACAAACTCATACTTCAGAGAAGTCTATTCTAAAGACTAGACTACATTAAGATTACATTAAGTTCAATGCCTACTCAATTATAAAATAGGAATATCATGTTTACAAATATACATCTCTTAATTAGGAAATGTGAACTTACCTCATTTGTGCTTCCCTGTGACAGAGGCAATTTGAAAAGAAATAAGTGTTATATCTTGATGAATTAATAGCATAATTTTCAACTTCATTTGCAGTTATCAGTTGTAATGATTAACAACAAATACTTCTGAAGAATTTTCAGTTTAGATTCTGTATTTTATCAAAGTATTTCAAAGAACCTGATACCGCATTGCTGCTGGGTCTCAGCACTGCTGGGGGAGGATGTAGTGAGCGCTCGGGATCCACGGGGCTCTCAGCAGTTTATCCCAGCTCGGCTCCTCAAAGGCATGCAACTCGTTACTTACCCTTCTACTGTAGCGTATAGACAAGTGTGCTCTTCATGCTGGGGTGTATGTGCGCGCGTGTGCGTGTGTGTGTGTGCTGTGTGCTATTAGTCACCTACAGACCACCAATGTTCAAAGGCTTAAAATATAAAATTGGATAGAAACCTTTAATTTCCCTGAATTCTCAGTAAGTAGAGACTTGTGGAGCAGTGAGCTAGTAAATTACTGTTGTTCTCTGTATCTTTAGCACTGTCTTTCCTGTCCTTAATCAGTTATTTGGACATTATGCCGTGGTGGCCGACTCCCTCAGCTGAAGCTAACTAGACTAAAAAGGGCCAAGCAGCTGACCCACGAGCAGCTAGCTCAGAGGCTGACCACTGTCCATGCTGTGGCTCGATCAAGAGAGATGATTACCAAATGGCAGTAAATCACGTATGCGCCTCACGAAGCCAGTGCCTCACGAAGCTAGGTTAAATTTAACACAGTCACAGGCTAAATAACTGTTTTCTCATACTTCTGACACTATGAACATTGTATAATCATCAAGTAAAAACTCTTTATCCCTGTATATTTTAAATACTAAAATATCAACTAGAAAACAGTTATGAGACATACTGTTAGTTCATATCTTGCCATACTGTAAAGTCTTAGAGAATGGGCCCGCGTCATGTTCACCTGCGTATTTCTGATTCTGAACACTAATGACATCGTGTGTGTGCAGAATTTAACTGAGGAGGATCAACAGCACTCTTACCTGGTCCCACAAAGCCGCAGCTACCTGGTCGATCACGGCGCCCAGCTCTCGATACTCGCCGGAGTAGCGGATATAGGCCCAGGTGCACAGGGTGATAAGGGTCAGTCCCATGATCATGTTGCACAGGCTGGCTATGATGTCCAGGCCAATGAATCCGGTCACACCAGCAATCACATACGTGACAAAGATGACAACAAACAGTGTGGCCGGGGTGCGAGCCGCGTGGAAGATATTTTTGCTGTCGTTGTGCTTGATGTACTGGATGTACAGTTCGTCTATTTCACTCTCCAGTTGCTGCAGGTAACGCCGGCTGAATTCCTCCCCGCCCATCTTCTTCACCCCTCGGAATAACTTCACAGATTCTTCTTTTAGCTGCAGGTGCTTGGTCTGCAGGTCGTTAGGGGCCAGGAAGGGCTTGTCACCACCGCACACCTACGTCAGAGAGTGAAGCGTCTGTTTACGTGACAGGGAGTACATTAACAGCTGTATCAGAAATTTCCACTAGTAGCTAGCTCTCTTAGAGCAAGCACGCTGGAATGCTGTGTGAGAATGGCGAACTCAAGGATGGGCTGCATCCCTCGCCTACTGGTGCTGTAGCCAGAGAGATGCAGTCGGTGGTGATAGCTGGTGCGAACAGCCATCGCGCGGTTACTGTTTACAGACCACGCACACGGTTACAGGCAGTGCAGAATTTGTATATAAACGGCTGTTCGCCACACTATGCTGCTCAGTATCTTAGAGCCTGTTTCTGCTTACTATTCTGTGTATTTAAAGGGTCAGTGTAACACAGTGCTCTGCGTTAATGCCAGCCACAGCCTCCTATCTCTCGCATTTACATTTTTTGATTTCATCAAGAGGACAAGCTGAGAAACTAACCTAAAACATCTAGATTTCTGTAAATGGTTACAGTTTCATAAAATTACTTGATGATGCATTTCTTAACACAGGATCTCTGTCATTAAGGGACAGAAAGGAGGCTGCTTAGGTGTGGTCAGCCAAACTATCTGCCCCATATCCGTGGCTTTAACTATCAAATGTGGCTGGCACAGTGCTTTCTGTAATGCCATTCTTTTTGTTGTTGTTGTTGATTGGTTTGGTTTTTCAAGACAGGGTTTCTCTGTGTCGTCCTGGCTGTCCTAGAACTCTGTCTGTAGACCAAGCTGGTCTCAAACTCAGATCCTCCTGCTCCTGCCTCCGAGGGCTGGGATTAAAGGTATACACCACCACTGCCCAGTTACTAAAGTCATTCTTAATCCGCCTTTGCTCTCTGGACACCCTCCATGTCTCTCATCCCCCTTTGTGTCATTTTTTTTGAGACAGCATTTCATTTTACTATGTATCCCAGGCAAGGCTTGAGCTCACTATGTAGGCCAGGTTGGCTGCACCTTCATGGCGTTTCGTCTCAGCTTCTCATGCCCGCTACGTAGTGTTCTGTTTCTGAAGTATCTTAGGGATACAAAACGTGACACTACGCTGAGCGAAGTGATGTTAAGGTCTCCTCTTGCATTTGTACACTGTGATGTGACGTTAAAGAAGGGCCCGGAGAAGTACTGTGCTGTGCTGTGCTGTGTCGTGCCGGGCTCTCACCTCTTCCATCCTCCTGTGGTATGTGTCCTTGGCGGTTGCGACAGCTGCTAAATTGTTAGCTTCTGCGGTGGCCTTGGGACAAAGGACAAGTTATCATGTAAAGGGGAGTCATATGATCAGAGCATCAGTGCAGGAAACAAACCAGGACCAGCCGCCAAGGGATCTCATTTTACTACATTTTAACTGATAAAGTTACTACATTTTAAAATGACTAAGATTAAAATTTTAAGATGGAAAAACCTAGATTTTGACTCAATAAGCCGTAATGCTCAAATCAGTGTTCATTTGGATGACTTTTCCTTTTAAAAGTCTGTTAGTCTCATCGCCTGTGAATGCGGTGGGCGCCAGAGCAGAACTGAGTCTGTTTCTAGACGGATTCAGTACAAAGAGGAGGAAAAGTCTTTGGTCCAAAGTAGATCTCAACCTAAGTAGAGCTGCTGTGCGCACGCGAAGAGCTCAGACGGACACGGGCCGGCAAGTAGACAAGGGACCTGCGGCGACTATGAGCAGGGAAGCCTGGCCTCCGAGACAAGCCTGTTCTAAAGCCTCACGCCTCCCAGTGGACACGTACCTGTAACATGGACTTGGGATGTGGTAATTCCTCGCCTTGGTAGATCTTTATGTACGCCTAAAACAGGACAAAGGGAAAAGGCTCAGCCAAGCGTGTTCATCCAACATCTCTCCACTTGTGTTAAACTATGTTTCAGGGCCTTGACAACTCAGAAAATATTTCCAGGAACTATTTTTTTTTCTGGTTTTTTAAAGCTAGTGCTGTTCCCTCCTTCTGAAATGTTCCTTTCGTCCATGCCCACATGCCAATGCTGCCCTTTTTCAGAAAGGTCTCCATTCCTCTCAAATCCCTCTGAGGAGCAGCCTCCCTTTTCGGTGAGTCTGTGCCCTGCTCATGCTTCTCAGGCCTGATTCGCACGGGGACCATGAAGCCAAACTGTAAGTTGTCTACGGTGTTAGGCCAGAGACTCACGCTCACCTGGATCACATGAAGCGCATGTTAGGTGTAAAATACCAACTTTAAAAATTGACATCTAATCTTGAAGAGATTCATAAATCAGGTTTAATTTCTTTATTATATATGTGTGTTGGTAAAAGGCATTTGGTGTTAATTAAAATTAAGGGGTAAATACAGATTTAAAAGTAATTCTACTTAAAACTGGCCATTGGTGCAGATAACAGTTTGGAATAATTTTTTTCTTAAGGGAAAAAATATAGTTGCCTCGGGGATGACCTTAAAAATACAGGTGAGACTCAGCATGGGGATGGGGAGGGCTCTGGAAGAAGACACCTCCATAAAGGTTTCTTCAATTCTTTGACACATTTTTATTTCAAAGTCTGGTTCAAAGCTGAAATCAAATGGTAAATTTACTTCTAAGGAGTTTCCTCAAAAACGACCTTATTTCCTTAGAAAGGGACTTCTCCCAGGTGTGTCACGATCTTTCGGAACCTTTTTGTGGGCACCGTGTACATCTGCCCCACAGAGTTTTTACGTGAAGAACGTGTATTCCAGTGCGCGTCAAGGTGAAGTGCCACGAGAGCGCAGACACGAGATACCTTGAAGTACTCCAGCAGACCTCGGCAGGTGATCTTGTTCCCATTGATCTCTTTAATGTCTAGGCTCTCGGGACTCAGGAGCCATGGAATCAGTATTTTCAAGTTTTTGATGAATTCGTCATCTATTTCTACAATTAAAAGCAAATTCACCATTACTTTAAAAACCCTTTTGATCCTCCACGCCACAGACAAACCCTCCTTGAGTCAACTCCGGGGCAACGCCGCCACTCGCTTCCTCATAGCTTACCGACTCCTCAGACCTGTGACTGGGGAGTGGCTCTTCTTGACACACACCCACTGCTGGGCTCTCTTATCTCCACTTCAATTACATGTCTTCTACCCGCAAAGTATTTCTTGACATTAAATGTTAAACATATTTTACAGCCCATTTACGTAAGCATTTCATGTAGTCTGAGACTCTGGGTCTTATGGTTATGTATGAGGCTCAAAAATGGAGAAGCAGGGTGTGGTGGTATGCACCTGTAGTTCCAACTACTTGCAGGGCTGAGGCAGGTTCATTTGAGTCCAGGCATTCAGGACCTCCCTGGTTAATAACAAGACCATGCCCTGTCCCAGGGTCTCTAATTTGTAGTGAACCTCTAGTCTCTGCCTCCTAAATGCTCAGGTTATACATGTGTGCTACCAACTCGTGTATTTTGGACATGACTCCATGTAGCCCAGGCTGGCCTCCGACTTGTTGTGCAGCCAAAGCTAGCCTTGAACTCCTCTTCCTATCTCCTGGTTGCTGGATTTATGAGCATGTGCCATCACACCCAGTTGAAATCACATCTTTAATGAAACGTAGGGGGAGATAATCCATGGCTTGTGAGGCATCGCCTCCAACAACTGTATCCCAGTTCTTCTGTTTCCTGCACCTGGCTCGAGGGTACAGAAAGTTGGGTAAACTGTGGCAACAAACTCTCTGCTTCCAGTGGAGGAATTCAGCAGCACAGATGACACAGCAAGGAGAGATCAGCTGGGTGTAAACAGGTCAGCAGTAGTCTCCATTATTTACCTGCTTTTAGCAGTTTGTTCAAGCTTAATGCACAGACTTAGGGAACTACAGAGTGAGATGGCCAGGCACACGGATCCATGAAGAAGTGCATTCTCTCTATATATAGTGTATACTATATTGTACATACAGTATACAGTATGGATAAGGGGTATGACCAATGACTTGATTTCTAAGTAAATGATTATTTCGATATATCTAGAGTATACCAGTTCTTCTTAAATGTCTATATAATAAAATTCCCTTCTTATAAAACCACTTTAATATAACTATACCTATCGTGTGTGTGTGTGTGTGTGTTGTGTATAATTTCTAACCAAAATTTTTCTTATGAAATTGGTGTGGAATGAAAATATATCTAGGTCTACTGAACCAGAAAAGTAGCTATTACTAAAACAGCCAGCATAATTTGGGCATAATGTGCTCTAAGACACTGTTAGACATCTCTGTTCTCCCTGGAACTGCTGCTAACCATCCTAATTATGGGCCCCGAAACAACAATATAATATATTAATAGCAGACATAATGGTGACTTCTTACAAAGATTCGTTGACCACAGTAAATTCATAATCTGGAACATCCTTAGACAAGTTCAGAGCGCTTTCCAGAGGCCCTGTGGAGTGTTCAGTAGATATATGTAGGTGAATGAACACCCAAGATGATGTTATGTTTTTATTTCTTCAATAAGTTTTGCATCAAGAGAGCAAAAGCTTCTTGGGATCCAGGAGCTTGTCCAACACAGCAGTGACCTTAGTTACCAAGTATACACCGCGCAGTGTGGGCCTTGTAAATTACGCCTCAGGCTAGGCACCCCAGCATAGGATCTTGGTGCAAACCAACAAAAAAAGGTAATTCTCAAGATTATCTCCCAAGTCATGAGAAATATCTTTTCCTTTTTAAAAATAGTTGTATAGCATTTGACTCTGAAATCTAACCGCTGCTAAGGAAGCAGCCCGCCATGTATGTTGTGGTTACCTGATGGTTCTATGTAACTCCTTGCTAATTAAAAGACTGTTTACTATGCTAGGGGAGGTATTCACTTCAGTAAAAGCTAGTTAAATTTATTGTGAATGAACATGACTCAACACTTTTGACCTTTGGTTTCCAGCATGGGAAGTTCCTTCATTAATAGCAATTAAGTTTAATCATTTTTAAGAACCCAGGAAATACTGTTACTTCTGGTGCTATTAAAGATGGTAACAAGTATGATCCTTTATGGAACAGTGGACATATTATTAATGTTAATGATGAGCTAGAAAGCTGTTTCTGCTTGTGAAATAGCACATGGGAACCTACTACCAAAAAACAAAGTTTTCACAGTTGTTTGTATTCAGAAGATCTCTCTCTGCTAGAGACAGTCATTCTGAAGAATACCATGGCTAGCCCACAAGACATCCAGGGTAGAAATCATCAAACTGTAAGATTCAGGAAATGGACAGAAATTGGAAACAATCTAGATGTCCCTCAACGAAAAAATAAAGAAAATGATGTATATTTACACAATGGAGTATACTCAGCCATTAGAAAAATGAAATCAAGAAATTTGCAGGAAAATGAATATAAATAGAAAAAAATCACCCTGAGTGAGTAACCCAGACCCAGAAAGACAGATGTGGTGTGTATTCACGTACATGTGGATGTTAGCTGTTAGGTCATTGATAACCAGGCTACAATCCATAGAGCCACAGCGGCTAGGTGTAGAGTAAGGGACTGGGGGAACAGGTACCCCTAGGAAAGGGTGAAAAAGAATGGGTAGTTTTAGATAGATGGGGAGGGAGACTGGAATGGGAGGATCGGGTGGAAAGAGGGGTTAAGGGGGACAAGCGAAGGAAAGCAGGGACAGAAACTAAAATTAAGGGCCATTTGAGAGGTAGTGTGGAAACCTGAGACAGCAGAACACACTGTATTGTCTAATACCTAAATAACACCTGAAATATATATGTATGTGAAGGAAACCGCCAAACAGTGGGGTCAGAGCCCCAACTAAACACCTTCTGTCACCAAATGAAGCGTCCAGTACTGGACTGGGTTGCATCTAATTGTTGGCCGAAGGGTCCCATGAGAACCTCCGAACAACTCAGGCTGTTGCCAATACAGAAGTTGGCTGTCCACAAACTGACACCAAGGCCCCACTGCCGAAGACAACACCTATAGGAGACATATGGAGACGTGAGGCTGGCTGACAGAGAGTCTTTACCCCTGCATGTCAGCGCCTTTGCTACAGGAAAGTACTTTGCATGCTACCAACCCAGTCACAAGCCCTCGCTCTACCATGATGTCTTGCTTGCAAGACATGCTAGTGCGATGGTGTCACAGTCTGTGGAGTAACCAACGTATGATGTGATTGAAGGCCCACTCCACGAGATGGAACCTATCCCTGACACTGCTTGGGTGACCAAGGACCTGAGACTGGACAGCCCAGGAACCTAAGGCAAAACCAAATATACTGTTCTTCAACACCAAACCAAATCAACAACAATAACAAAACATAGCAATAACGAGACTCCTAATGACATTCTGCTGTGCTCATAGGTCGGCGCCTTGCTCCTGCAGCAGATGGGAACAAATACAGAGAACCACAGCCAGACAGTATACAGAGAGTGAGAGACCTCGGAACATTCAGCCCTAAACAGTATGTCTCTATCAAATCCCTTGGGCCTCAAGAAACCCTGGGGAAGAAGAGGCAGAAAGAGCCTAAGAGCCAGAGGGGATGGGGGACCCCAAGGAAAGAAGGCCCTGTAAATCAGTGGCTCTCAACCTTCCTAACGCTGCAGCTCCTTAATACAGGGTTCCTCACGTTGTGGTGACCCATAAAATTGTTTTTGTTGCTACTTCAGAACTGTAATTTTGCTAGTGTTATGAATCATACTACAATATCTGATAATACAGGTGTGGTCCTGGGTGATTGCTGTGAAATGGTCACTCAACCGCCTTGAGAACCGCTGCTCTAAATCAACACGGTTGGTGCACATATGGGTTCACAGAGACCGAGGCCACATGTACAGGGCCTCAATGAAATTGACACAAGACCCCTTCTCTCACCCAGAAGCAATCTCCAATTGATAACCACTTGCCAATGAAAATTTAGTTTCCTCCAAGGGAGCCTCACTGGGAAAACAAACTACTCTTAAGAGCAGACGGCATCCCAGCAGCGGAAAACCAACAGAAAACGGGCACAATAGCAACTCTGGATGTTCCCTGTCTCATAATGCTGTGCCAGGGCTCCTCAGCTTAAAAAAAGGATCGTTAGTATAATTTTAGTTATATGTATTTATTATTATATATAATTTAATTATATATATATTATTTATATATATAACTATATATATAGTTATATTTTTTTTCTTCTGTCTTTTACTCTACAGGTTCTTTCTGTATATATTACAGGATTCCTGAGTGTGTAGACTAGTGGGTCTCTGTGTCTCGTGCCTTCTCTTGGGCTTGCTTTCTTCTGCTTGTCTTGTCCAATTCAGATTGTTAGTTTTTATATTATATTTTATTATCATCCCATAGAAGCCTGCTTATTTTCTAATGAGGGACAGAAGGGGTGGATCTGAATGGTAGGGGAGGGGAGGAGGAGCTGGGAGGGGAAACTGTAATCCAGAGTATTTTATGTGAAAAAAATATCTATTTTCAAAAAAAAAAAATAAAAGTTAGTTTTGGATGGAAAAAATACTGTAGATAACAGATTTTCAAAACTGCCAAAGAAAACTGAGATAATACAGAACATTTCTGTACACAAGATTTAGCAGCCATCCTATAAGCCTCATCAAAATGTAACTTTTAGAGCAACTGAGGCCAGGTTTTATTTCTCTTTCTCCCGGGACTAGCTACTTTGCAAACCCACAGCTGGCAGACAGTTGTAGCGATCGCTCGGGCCAGTGTTTGTGTGGACAGAGAACAGATCGTCACAAGCGTGGTTCCCGGAGCCTTCCTGAGCTCAGGCACCGCAGAGCGCCCCCGCGGATGCACGAGCGCAGCTGCTCACTGGAGGCCAGAGGGCTTCCTTCCTCTCATAAGGAGCGCTTGTTCGGGTCGTCTCGAGAAAAAAGACAGGCTTTATGGAAGCTTAGTCCTTGTGAGGTTTCTTTCAGGACACACTGAAGCCATTAGCAGTCCCATGAGACCGTGAGGGCTGTGCGCCCACGAGTGGGCTGCGCTCAGGAGCGGAGACACCGAGGTAACAGGGTGCCCGCTGCCGTTTGCTGCTGCCAGAAAAGAGAAAGGAAGATTCTTAAGCGTATAAAAGCAAGGCTGCTGGTTGGGAAATTTAGACAATGTTAAAGATGAAGATCAGATAATTCCATGGACACAAGGGAAAATTACTGATCAAATCTGCTGGTTTCTAAAAACTGGATACAAGATAGGTTGCCGTTTTTAAATGTGATTTAAAAATTTTAAATCCGTTTGACAATAATTGTGCTGAAAAAAATTGTAATGTCACACTGTCTCACTCCTGACACAACGAAAAAAATCCAAAATAAATTAGACAGGAAAGTTTAAATCCCATGGTATGCTCATTGTAGGCTCACAAGAAAAAAAGTCAGCACTGCCTTGAACTACCTCAAATTAGCTACAAAGCAAAGGTCTAAAGCCTTTCTCAGGACCGTGACCTTGTGTTTCTGAAGACCCACCTCCACTCCGTCCCTTTCCAAACACGAGTCAACCTCTTTAGTGCAAATTACAGGCTATCGGCCAGAAACACTCGGAGCTTATTCTTTTAAGGAAACCTGTTCTTATCTGGAGAGAACTTGTTTGATAGTGAAGCTTTTATAATTTGTTAAATTCCCAGCAGCCATTTTAAAGAGCCTGGATTCCGTGCATGCAGTGTTTGCTTTCAGTCCCTAAATACATTATTTCAACAAATGCAGCATTCCAAAAATACAGACATCTTTCCATTTTAAATTTCCTTAAAAGATAAGGGAAACTAAGCACGTACAAGAAGCAATTACCAAAGCACAGAGATGAGAGGGTGTGGCCGCTGCCTGCTGGTAGAGCAGGGTCTGGGTCTGTGTTCACAGTTGACTCAAGAGGAGCACCGACACAAGCCTGACCTCAGCTCTCTTGCCAGCACGCCACCTGCCTCACATTAGAGCCTAAGCCAGCCCCAGCCCCAGCCCCAGCCCCAGCCCCAGCCCAGCCCCAGCCCCAGCCCCAGCCCCAGCCCCAGACCACACCCACACCCAGCCCCAGACCACACCCACACCCAGCCCCAGCCCCAGACCACACCCACACCCAGCCCCCAGCCCCAGACACCCAGCCTCCAGCTCCCAGCTCCTAGCCCCAGCCCCAGACCACACCCACACCCAGACCCCAGCTCCCAGCCCCAGACCACACCCACACCCAGCCCCAGACAACCAGCCTCCAGCTCCCAGCTCCTAGCCCCAGCCCCAGACCACACCCACACCCAGACCCCAGCTCCCAGCCCCAGACCACACCCACACCCAGCCCCAGACCCAGACACCCAGCCTCCAGCTCCCAGCTCCTAGCCCCAGCCCCAGACCACACCCACACCCAGACCCCAGCTCCCAGCCCCAGACCACACCCAGCCCCAGACCCAGACACCCAGCCTCCAGCTCCCAGCTCCTAGCCCCAGCCCCAGACACCCAGACCCCAGCTCCCAGCCCCAGACCACACCCACACCCAGCCCCAGCCCCAGACACCCAGCTCCTAGCCCAGCCCCAGACCACACCCACACCCAGCCCCAGCTCCCAGCCCCAGACCACACCCACACCCAGCCCCAGCCCCAGCCCCAGACACCCAGACCCAGACCCCCAAACCCCCAGCCCCAGCCCCAGCCCCAGCCCCAGCCTGTGGAGTAGATTCCATGATTAGAGAAGCGGTGCAGACGCATCTGTTAAAAGGCAGACAAACCTTTTAGCTTCCCATCGAAGTTTGGGTTGGTAGCTACTTTTAAGCCAGGATGAGGTAGGAGAAAACAGGAGATGTTGGTGAAACAGGAATGGATGTGCTTTCTGACATTCTGTAGTTCTTCATGCTGGTTCCCTGAGACCTGCAGAAAGTCATTCTGAAGTTAAACTTTCACGGGGCATAAACTGAGCAAAGGATTCCTGTGGCACCCTGTGATTGCTTTGCCTGTTCATTTCCGAAATGATAAAAACGGCACAGTGTGGCTAGGTTGAAGGGTTGACTTTGTCCACATAGCCCTATCTAGGTATAGCAAACGCACAGCAGTTAGCACAGTTGACACTCCAGAAGCCCTGCTCCTGCTTCCTTCCCCTCTCCCTCCGCCTAAAGGGCACCACCTGAGGGGCAAGTGAAATCAGGCAACCCTTTAACAGAGGCACTCTAGCTCAGTCCTGGGGAAACGGCAGGCACCCAAACAGCTAACCCACCTTGAGGCGCTTTTCCAAGAATTTGGTGCCACCATCAGCTCCATATGAAAATTCATACGGGAAACTCCAGTCACGCACAAGAAATATCAGACTCTGAAAAGGAAGGAAGGATGGGTCAGAGGACTTGGAGTTGCAGCCTCTGCTTTTTACTGAAGCTAATCGTGGCATTGCGCCCTGACTGTGTTCCTTATCACATTGTGGAATTAAAAGCAAACACAAAGCCTTGGACAGATCCTCAGGGTCTGCCATGAGATCATCACGCTTCCACAGTGTGAACAGCAAGCTGCCCGACTCCAGGATGAATGCATGCCATTGAGATGGGGGACACTGGTGACCCACCAACAAGCTGGCTGAGTGGAGCCGTAATTAAATTTGTGTAGTGTGTTTCTATGAGCCTTTTGTCTTTTTTTTTTATTGCTACCGCATAATACATGCATAAAGATGCCAGACCAGCTTTGAAAATAATTAAAACTTTTGAGACAATTTCACTCTATAGTCCAGGCCAGTGTGTAACTCGCTGTATAGACCAGGCTGCCCCCAAACCCACAGCAATCCCCCTGGCAAGCATACACTCTATAGTCCAGGCCAGTGTGTAACTCGCTGTATAGACCAGGCTGCCCCCAAACCCACAGCAATCCCCCTGGCAAGCATACTCTATCAGATCTTATCTTTTTGAGTTCTTTATAAAAGTTTGTTTTTAAACCGTGTGTGAGTGTGTCTGTGTGTGTCTGTAGAGGTCAGAGGACAACTGGCAGTCACTGGTTCTCTCTGTCCTATCATGTGGGTTCTAGGGATTAAACTCAGCAAACCTTAGCAGCGAGCACCCCTACCCTTGAGCCACCTTGCCAGCCCTCCATCAGCTTTTTCCTAAGTTGAATTATTATAATATTTTTATACAAATGATAATATGCATTTTCTTATCACAAAATTTTAAAGTCCAGGGAAGAAAATTTAAAATGCATTCTAAATGTCAAAAGCAACCACAGCTAACATTTGGTAAACAGCTTATGCACAAAGAGTAGGGCAAGGGAAAAAGAAAGACAGCTGTATTTTTTTTTAATTGAGAGTATCTCAATGTTATAGCCAAAGTAAAAAGTATTACATTAAAATATAATTAAAATTAATGTCTATGAAACGGAGGGTGGCATTTAAGATAGTGATGAGTTCCACCACTGGAAGTTCACAAGTCACAAGTTGCCTGCTCACTTTAGAATCCTCTGTGTTGAAATATATTCTACATACAGAAATCGCATATAGTGACATGGTTTAACATATTTAACATCAGACACTGGATATACCATATAGCTAGCACCTAGCTGGCTCCCGCTTCCTTCCCCTCTCCCTCCGCCTGAAGGGCGCCCGCTGGTTTGACTTGGGAAATCACAGGTTAGTTCTGCTTGTTCTCCTCAACAGTGCATTTGTGAAGTTCACTACACTGCTGCACAACTGCGCATCACAGAGCCGCGTAACGCTTCGTCTGTCGTGGTTGTTAAGGGTATGTTTGACCCTCACCCTCTTGCCATGAGAAACCCAGCTTTCCCACACTGCCTCTTATCTTTCCTTCTGTCTCCTATTTACTTTTTATGTAATAATTTCGAAATAACAACAAAAGAAGTTTGAGTATAAGGGTTTAAAACACAGTGAGCACTGGCAGCCGTGACAAAAGTGTGGGGTCACAAGGTGACTCTGTAGGTCCAGCAGCCCGTGCCATGCTATTCTGTGCCTTCCCCATGATAATACTTTAACATACCAGAACTTACGGGTTTCTTTCTGTTGTAAACAATGAAATCAAATTCCAGCACAATTAAGTTTAACAAGCACAGACTTTCTGTTTCCATGACCGGCAAGATCAGAGCCTTTTCTCTTTCTAATAAGTCCTCTCTGCATTATGGCAAGATGACCGTCAGGATTCTGAAGGGCATCCTGCTACATCAGCACTGCTGTGCAGGTCCGCTTTTAATGACAGCTCTCCCAGCAAAGTCCCAGGGACCCACCTTCCTGTGATCACATGCCCAGTCTGAAACTACCACGTGTCAGAGGGATGAAGGGATCTGTAAGGGGTGGGTGGCACCCCTTCACTTCACCAATGAGAGCAGATTCCCAATGGAAGACGTTCTACTAATACCTAGAAGTGGAGATTGAAGACGAGACAGAAGAACACAGGTCCCCACTCCTGTGCCATAATGCTTGGGCTTCTTGCAGACCGCAAGCCTCTGAAAGCAAAGACTGGATCTCTGGTCAGCACAGAGCTTGACACAGAGTCAGCGTGTTGTGTAGATTCCTAATTTTTAATATCAACATTAATGTCAAGATTCAGAACACGTGTATTAGGCTCTGTAATTGTCTTAGCCTTGGCAGTGCTTACGTTGTTTCTCATGTGATCCAGCACATTGGAAATCCTTCGGCTGCAGCTCCACCCAAACTTTCACGGTCAAACCACCATTTGCGGTGCTGGGACAAACCAGGGCTCCCACTCAGTAGGTCACCAGCAGTCTTTACTGCAGAGCTAGAGTTGCTGCACTTCTCAACCGCTTGCATTCTTGAGAAGACCTTTTGCTTATTTCATAGTCGGACAAGTTAGCTAGAAATAAAATTCTTAGCATGACTTTCAAAGCTCCACCACAACTATTCACCTGTCTCTATTAAATGTCACTGTGGTGACCTCTATGGGAGTTGCTTATCCTCGTACATAGTAAGCGTACCAGTGTGTTCCGGTGTTGGCTGGAACTCATCAGTGTTTCTGAGAGATGCTATTCAAGTTTGGGTTTTAGCATCTTTTAAAATATTTTCTCTCTACTATATTTATCCTATTAGCTTCTTTAGGGGCTCTCATTACGCCATGTGGTAAACAAGGGTGTAAAGCCTGGAGTTTATATAGTTTGTGGGATGGGGAGAATATAAGAAAAACAATATAAAAGTCTTGGGAAAAGTCTGCCAAATATCACAAACACACACACGTACACACGACAAATAACTAATATACCTTTATCACATTTCTCTTTTGAAGTGTTCCAAATTATGCCTCTCTTTCTCTCTTACCCACCCCCCAACCACATGCACACATGTGCATGCGTGGACACACACACACACTGAGTTGGGGCCTTACTATGTGTCCCTTACTGTCCTGGCACTAGCTATGTAAACCAGCTTGGCTTCAAACTTTCACTGACCAAACTACCTCTGCTCCCACGTGCTGGGATTCAGATAAGCAGCATGAAGCCAGTTCCAAGTTTATGGCTCCACCCAGACACAGTCAAGAATTTCTCCAAGAAGAAACCTTAATGTCAATGTTACCAGTGTTAGGTGATGCTGACCTGTTCATTATTCCTACGTCTTTTCAGTGGAAAAGCTAATACTTGTGTGTGTGCATGTTTACATGCATGTGTGTGTAATGTGTATGTGATAAAATATTACCTTAATTCATGTTGGTATTTGCATTTTAAACACTCAGATACAGGACCGAAATGTTTGCATTGAACTCCTTTATCATATCTGAGCCTCCTTACCCAGAATCCTGAATCAGGAATCTTGGGTTTTCAGACGCAGGAGAACACTGAATTATGACATCCCATAATTACTTGTTTTATATCACAACACAAATACGAAAGCCTCAGAGAACAAAACCAATTATACTGTCAACAGCTGTGAATATTTAATGAAAGCTCTCAAAAACTTTCGGAATATGTTCTCCTCTCTAATTCTAGTTTATATGCTCACAGAATGGAGACACTACGCGTTACGCTCTCCCTTTATCCTTCGTTTGCTCTTACTCCCACAAACAGACATGACGTGGCACAAACATGAGCTCCGGTCTCGTACCAGCCTGTTTACGGGGAAGCCCCTCTGCAGACTCTCACCCGGGTCACAGAACAGCACGCTGTTCACTGCTGTCACTCTGACAAGCTGGTCAGCATGAAACTCGTATTTTGCTGGGTATAAAATCTCCAGATCAGCCTTTTCTTACACGGCCCTCGCAGTGTGTGACTGTGTGGTTATTACCTTGCTTCACCAGGATGGCGCCTTTCTCCTGCTGTGTGGATGCTGATGGGGAGTGGAGTGCTATTTGCAGAGAGAACTAAGACTATCCACATCTACTAACTTTAAATGGATGCTCATTTTTGTTTTTAAAATGTCAAAATATAACTTGTATCAGAAACATGTCTACCTAAAACAAATATCTTGAAAACAAGCTAACTAAGAAACTAAAGCAGAAGTTTGTAAACCAGGAGAAAGAAGACAAAGTGTGTAAATTTTGCATTTTTCTTGAACAATTTTATTCTTATTCTTTACCCTTTTCCACTGGATATTTTCCTTCAAAACAATGAAGACAATGTGTAGAAAAGCCGACATGGAGCCTTACTTTCCCAAACTAGAAGCTTCTAACAGCAACAGTGATCACAGAAGCAACGCTGTTGCTCAAGTTCCCAAACTTGCTAGTGACTGGCTCTCTGACTAAAGCAACACAGAAGGTGCGTTTCTGTGTCAGTCCGCACCGCTGTGGATGACATCCAGGCACTGTTAACTTACTGATTGGCTTACTAATAGCTGCCTATCGTTAGCCGAGGACAGCAACGACAGCCCTTCCCACTCCGTTTCAGGTGGTTTGTGCGCTCTACCTTTTATCACGTATAGAATTCCAGGACTTGTGGTCCTCCTTCCAAAGAGCGGTCAGTTCCCTCCTGCTGAACCCTGAAGCGCTCAAATGCGTGGGCAGAGATGGCAAACACCACAAACCCCTCATTTGTCAGATAAAAAGCGCGTTAAGTCGCAATGGTTTTTCAGATTAGTTAAACTGAGTTAAGCAAATGATAAGCTTAGGCTATTTTCTCCTACAATTCTCTTTTCATGTGAATAATGAAAATTACTGTCAACTTGTCTTTGGAAACAAACTGCAGCCGTTAGAAAATCACTCAGAAGGGATGTTATAGCCCTACTGTGAATCACAGTGAAAAATGAAAAGAAAATCCAAGAGCTCAACTGCTGGATAAAGCTCTGTGAACCAAAGGTCCTGAGTCAACGGCATGCGAAGCATGGCGTGCTCGTAGAATAATAGTAAGACATTAACGTTACAAGTGTACGGGCTATGTCAGCACATGTGTTGATACCCATATAAAAGGTTTAAATGGTCTGATATTGGAAAACTAATGCTAAATTTATGTGCACATCCATCACAAAACATGTGAAATGAATCACATGCTCTGAAGGGAAAACTGATTTAGAATTAGTAGCCACTAAATATCTGAAGTAGTTTCTGATGTGTTTAATCAATTAATTTCGGTTTTAATTTCAGTTTCAGGTAGAGGAAAACACTAGAAATTATTTTGAAACTATATAAACAACAGCTTGCTTCAATCAACAGCCTCTGAAAGCCAGCCATCAGTTAGACTCATACTTTGAGAAAAGCAAACCGAAGACCTAGTTTTGTGTGTTACAGAGGCAGGAGTGGGTAGTGTTGGTCTTACACTGGGTCTTTAGTTGAAGCATGCTGTGTGCTTCAAAGGTGAGAACAGGCTGACCTCGGCCACAGTGAGCTCCCTGAACAAGCCTCCCTCTGCCTGACTCGACAGAAAGCTCTCAATGCCTTTAAATCATTTTTTTCCTTTTCTTTTTTCTATCCTTTGTTTTGTTTTTGAGACAGGGTCTCACTATGTATCCTTGGCTGGCCTGGAACTCAATATTTAGACCAGGCTGGCCTCAAACTCATAGAGATCTACTTGCCTCTCTGCCTGCCTTTGCCTCCTAACTGCTGAGTTTAAAGGTGTTCCCCCCCATACCTGCCTTCAACAGTTTTTTTCCACTGGAGGCTTTAAACGTAGACTAGTGAACGGAACTGCCAGTTGAGGACAGA
The DNA here is from genome assembly GCA_026225945.1 of Cricetomys ansorgei. NCBI lineage: Eukaryota > Metazoa > Chordata > Mammalia > Rodentia > Nesomyidae > Cricetomys > Cricetomys ansorgei. Next base: position 25,216,749 of record JAMJFZ010001131.1, on the reverse strand, counting down.
GAACAGCCATCAAAACACCAAACGTGTGCAGCACACTTCTGTCTCCTGGGGTGACTTGAAATCTCTTAAAACTCAGCTCTAGGTCAAGGTTTAAATTCAACATCAGCCACCTCTGAGCCGGCTGTTTTATGTGGACTGCGGCAGTGTGGCTGGTCCTTTCCTACAGGTCCTTCAAGAAGGAGCTTCTTCGGAAGGTCAGGAAAGAGAGCAGAAGGAACTCGGCAGCGCCTGAGTGGTGGAGAGAACCGAGCAGAGCGAGCACAGGGTGGCAGGCGAACTGAGGAACGACGCTCTAGATCAGTGGACTTAGGTCTTCTGAGTTGGAATTCAGTGGATTTCTGTATGTGAAAGCTACATGCAACTACACATATGCAAACCTACGTGCAGACCATTTTGAACACACGCATCATGTCCATTAGTGGGCACGTACTGAACATTCATTGTCTGGGGACTTTCATGTAATAGGCACTGTAAGCTAAGAAAAGGAAATTACAAAGCCTCTGCTCTTAAGACCTGTAAGTTAATTAATAAAGAGGGATATGATCATTGAAATACAAGATCACATATTATAGTTAAAAGTGTTAGGGCTTGGGAGCAGGAAGAGGAAAAGATGGTGGTTAGGTCCAAGGCTTTGGACCTGTGGCCTGGGCAGAGATCAGCTCTGCACCATCATGGTGTGTGTAAGCAGGATGGTTTCTTAATTGCTCTGTCTGGCCATTTCCTTACTGGATAAAAAGAGAAAGAAGTTGAGAAGTAATAATGCTACCCAGTGACCACTAATCTGAATAACGTATTAGTATTCAACACAACAAAACGAAGCATGCTTTGCACAGTGCCTGGCACAAAATGAGCATTGGGCCAGTCGTCTTTACCCAGGGGTTCCATTCATAACCTCACTGTGGGAACCAGGAGAACCTGAGCTTGAACCTTGACCCAATTCTGCATTGTAAGATAAGTAATTATAATTCATGCAGCTCTGGAATCACCTGAGTTATTCTACGGAAGGATCCTGTAGGGTAGGGAGTTTTCATAAGCAGCGGTCCTTCCCCTCGGCCCATCACACAGCAGGCCCCCTCACCCCCAGCAGGCAGCAGGAGCCTTTCTCAGTGAGGTCAGGCCTTCCTCGGGCATTATTTAGCAGCTCCAGTCATCACAGATTTTTGCCCAAGAATGTTTTGCTTCCTGGTAGTAGCCTGAGTCACTACCAAGGAATTCTGCAAGTGAACATCTTAAATCATGGGAACACACTGACCTTGAATATAATTATGTACCTCCAGTAAAATAATTCCTCATTGTCCTGAGGCCAACATGAATGAAAAATTATGACAACTGGGCCATGTATCTCCTTACTACACACAAACTCATGCACATACACACCTGTGCACACACACACACACACACACACACACACACACACACACACACACAAACACACCTTTCAGTTTCACTGAAAGCTCAGCAGGACCGAGCAGATCACTAACAGTGACATCTCCACTCACATGAATGTGAAGAAACTGGACTTCCACTTCTGTGTCACAGAAAGAATTAAGTTCTGTTCTAATGTCAGAAGCACTGGTGGGAGCTGAGCACATGAAAATGGCTCATAAATGCACTGTGTGAGGAGGCCAGGAAGCAGCTCGGGGAGAGTGCCTGCCTGGTGTACACAAGGTCCTGGGCTAGACCAATAATGCACTGTGTGAGGAGGCCAGGAAGCAGCTCGGGGAGAGTGCCTGCCTGGTGTACACAAGG